>JAACJP010000059.1:0-189945 GCA_013368375.1 Tricholomella constricta
GCACTCGTTATGGACTTTTCGAATACCTGGTAATGCCTTCGGCATGACAAACTCACCCGCGACGTTCCAACACTTCATGAACGACATCTTCACGACATGAACGACGTGTTCGTAGTGATCTATCTCGACGACATTCTGGTTTTCTCGGAGACCTTAGAGGAACATCACGGACACGTTCGGAAGGTCCTCGAGAGGCTCCGGAAACACAACCTTCATGCGAAACCGGAGAAATGCACGTTTCACACTACGGAGATCGAATACTAGGCGTCATCGTATCCCCCGGCGGAGTAAAGATGGATCCAGGAAAAGTCGACGCGATCCGGAAGTGGCCTAGACCGACGAAGGTCAAAGAACTCCAATCCTTCCTAGGCTTTGCAAACTTCTATCGGCGGTTTATCGACAATTACTCGGGCATAACGAAGAGGTTAAATAAACTCACGCAAAAGGACACAATCTGGAAATGGGATTCCGAATGCGAAGGAGTCTTCGAGCTATTGAAGAAAGCATTCTCCTCCGCACCCATCCTACGACACTTCGATCCTCAACTACCGGTGATACTAGAGTGCGATGCCTCCGACTTCGCCATAGCGGGGATCATCTCCCAATTTGACGAGACATCACAAGACTTACGTCCGGTCGCCTTCTACGCGAGAACTATGATAGACGCGGAGCTCAACTACGACATCTATGACAAGGAGCTCCTAGCAATCGTGGAAGCGTTTAAACAATGGAGGGCCTACCTAGAGGGATCTCCCCACCGCATTCAAGTGTACTCCGACCACAACAACCTACAGTACTTCTCCACGACCAAACAACTCAGTCGCAGACAAGCACGATGGTCGGAATGCCTGGCGAACTTCGACTTCCAGATAAACTATCGACCCGGAAGACTGGGAGCGAAGCCAGATGCCCTTACGCGAAGAGCGGACGTGTATCCAAAGAAGGGTTTCGAGCAGGATCACAACTCCTTCAACAACCGCATCATCATACCCCCCGAACGATTGAACGCGGCCCTAATACTGAACGAGGAGCTCCTACTAAACAATGTCCGGAACGCACCCCGAGACGATTTCTTCGAAAGGCATGCACCCAAACCCGGAGAAGAGACCTCCGCATTCTCCCTATCCGATGATCACAAACTACTCCTTCGCGACGGAAGAATCTATGTACCAGACCATTCCAGATTACGACTCGACATCCTACAGCAACACCACGATCACAAACTGCGCGGACATCCAGGGATCAGAAAGACCACACAACTCATCATGAGGACTTATTTCTGGCCCGGATTACGGAAGGAGGTCACTCGATACGTCCGAAGCTGTCATACCTGTAAAAGAGCGAAGGTCCCACGCCATAGCCCATACGGATTATTGAAACCACTCCAGATTGGGCGAAGGGCGTGGGCCTCCATATCCATGGACCACATCGTAGAATTACCGGAATCGGATGGGTACGACGCCATACTGGTCGTAGTATGCCGCCTCACCAAGCAAGGCATCTTCATACCCTGTCACACAACGGACACAGCAAAGGAACTTGCTCAGCTATTCTTGGAACATGTCTTCTCCAAGCACGGACTGCCCGATGACATCATCTCCGACAGAGGCACCCTCTTCGTCTCCCGTTTCTGGAGCTCGCTATGTAAAGCCCTGGACATCAAATCGAACCTTTCGACCGCGTATCACCCGGAGACCGACGGCCAGACGGAACGAGTAAATCAGACACTGGAACAATACCTCCGGATGTACGTGAACTATCTCCAGACCAACTGGCGAACACAGCTCCCTCTGGCGGAATTCACGTATAACAATACGACCCATTCGACCACGGGAGTTTCCCCTTTCTTTGCGAACAAGGGTTATCACCCCCGCTTGACAATCTCTATAAAAGATATACCGGCGAAAGAAGCCCAGGAGGTAGCTGTAGACCTCCGGACCCTCCAGGACTACCTCCGCAAAGAAATAGAGATCGCAAACGAAGCCTACAAACGATTCGCGGACAAGAAGCGGGACCCTACACCAGACTGGGCTGTAGGAACGGAGGTATGGCTCGACTGCCGGAACATCAAAACGAAACGCCCCTCCAAAAAGCTAGACCACCGGAGACTGGGCCCCTTCAAAATCCTGCAGAAGATTTCCAGCCATGCGTATCGACTGGAACTACCTCCGACACTGAAAGGGATTCACAACGTATTCCACGTCAAGTTACTCGAGAAGCACGAACATGAGAATTTCCCTGGACGATCAAAACCACCTCCGCAGACGATCAAAGTCGAGGGCGAAGAACACTACGAAGTGGGACAAATCCTAGATTCCCGAACACGAGGGAAACACGTCCTCTACTTGGTACGATGGGAAGGGTACGGCCCCGAAGACGATACCTGGGAACCAGCGGAGAATATGGAGGGAGCAAAAGACATGGCCCTCGAATTCCACCGACTTTTCCCAAGAAAGCCACGGGACCCCACGATTTAAAACGACTCGACGAACACTCATGCACATCACGAAAAATTATGCAAATCCATTTCAAGAAGACAAACTGTGTTATATGTATTCGTACCTCCTGGACAACAACATTACGAAAGAGAAACGATACCAAGAAAAAAAAAAAAAAAAACGAACTTCAGGTGTAAATATTTGGCAAAAGGAAATGAAGGAAGTCCAAGACACCGCGAAAAAGACCGTCTACTCGATGCGACGACGCTTGGAGGGACCTGCACTGGCAGAGGAACCGTCCTCGCGCCCAACCCCCACCTCCCCAACCACCCCTACCTCCAGGGGAAGCATCGACGCGATATCCTGCTCGTCGTCGGCGATCAATTGAGACTGAGACACGAACCCTGCAAGGGCGTCTTCACGAGTGAGAGATGGACGATGAAGAGCAAGGAAATGCTCGAAGGCGGGAAAAGGGGACTCGGGATCGACGGGAGGGCGAAAAAGCTCGCGGAGAGAATGCTGCTCAAGAATCTGGTGAGCGGCGTCGACGATACCCCGGACCGGCGACGCCTCCATCTCGACGAGGGCGCGACGCAGAGCGCCATCCGCAACAAACATATCGGATGCGAAAGCAACACGCGCAAGCTCAAGAGCTACAACAAATTCCGGAGGTGAAAAAAGAGAACAAAAGAAGACAAAAGAAAGACTCACCATCGGTGCGAACGCGAAGGTCCAAGGCATGACCACGCCAATAGTCCCGAACCCCCTGGAGATGGACGACGTGCCCCTTCAGACCCGCAACCTCATCCTCAAGACCCGCAACCTCCATCCGCAGATCCTCGACCTCGGCGTCACGATCGACGTCGACGACCTCCACAGCACTCGATGTCTGCGCCTGCAGATGAAGGAAACGTTCACGCTCGTCGGCGAGTTCGGCTAGGACTCCACGAAAACGACCCTTGTTGCGTTCGCCCTCGGCCTGGAGACGCTCTACCTGGAGGGACAAAGCCTGCGCACGCGCGACCTCCTGGTCATAGAGGCGCCGAAGACGGAGGTGCTCCTCAGGCGAAGGAGCAAGAGGGGCAGGAGCAGCGGGGGGGGACGACATCAACATAGCAGGAGGGGAAGCCTGGTGCAGAACCGGTGAGGGAGAGACCGATTCAGACGAACTCTTTAAAAAGAGAGGCTCCGAGGGCCCGACGATGGGAGAATCCGGAGAAGCGGCACGCATGGCGGCCCCAAGACGACGAACAGGGAAAGGGGAAACCGAGCTATCGGAGGGGGGAGGAGAATAACCAGGCATAGGCGAAGGGCGCGCCTCCGGAACAGACAAGCGCGCACCCCCACGACCGACAGGCACAGACCTTCGTCCCTGACCTCGCGTACCACGGAAAATAGCACGAGGAGGGGGAGCAGGAGGAAGTGAAACGGCACCAGTCCCTACAACGGACGAAGAGGCGGCGGGAAGAGGAGGCGGGATTGGCAAACGCAGGGCGCGACGGATGCTGGTAAAAGACATCGCAACGCCAGTGCGGGAGAAAGTAAAACCCTCGGCGCGAGAGCGAAGCCACTCCAACGGAATTCCCAACTGCCTAGCTGCCACCTCTAGGCCATGGTCCAACGAAAGCGAGCACAGGGAATGCGCCGCACGACACTCAACACAGGGCAGGGTCCCGCGAAGACGAACCTCCTGAAATCGACAAGACAGCCGACGCGTCCGACACCGATCACACTAACGAAGACCCCAAAAAGGAATCAGCTGAAACGCTGGACTCGATCGCAGAAGAAGGGCGACATACCGGCTCATGCGCCTCACACCACGCCAAGGAGGGAGGAACCCGCACAGCGGTACGCAACACCTCCGCCAAAATCGCATCAGTGAAGAGGGGCCCCCACGACAACGAAGTCGCCGCCGGACGCGACACAGGGTCACTAGCAAACTCGAAATCGGCCTCGGGAGTGGTGGAACGAGGGCGACGGATCTGTTGGGATCGAATGGGCAGGCGGATGATCAGACGAGGGACAGGAGGTGGGAGAAGAACGGGGGACGACTCGGGGACCGCCCCGTCACTCCCATCGAGAAGGGTGGCAATCCCAGGGAGAGAGGGCGCCGGGGAAACGGGTTGAGGCGCGTCTAAGGACGCGACGCGCGACCGATCTTCGTCGATCAAAGGCGCCACGTCCGGATCTCGCAAAGCGGGGGCATTAGGAGGAGGAGACGCGACACGGGGCATAGCAGGCGACATGAGGTCGACAGAATGGAAACAGAAGAAGAAAAACGACCAAGTTTTTCTCTTTTTCGATCTCCGAGATCCTCAAAACACCCACAAGGACCCACAACCGAGGCCCTCACGTGCCCCTCACGTGACCGCGCGCGCGCACCAAAAAGGAAAAACAAACGCCACACTCCCCGTATCCGAACATTTTTCCGCGTCTCAGTGGCTCGACGCTTGAGGAGGGGGTAATGTCACGAACGTCCCTAACGACCACCCCTAAAGTCACACCCACTACGCTTTCCCACGCATGTCCGCCGTACATATATGACACCACTTTCTTTTCGGACACCTTACCTCGATATTACCTATTGTTAAGACTAGTTCTCGATTCTCGTTCTCGTTTCTCTCTCTCTCTCTCAATCTATTTGGCTTCACACCCGTATCACTTGAGCTCGTTCGTTCGAATTAGCCCCGGTGAACACCTCCGTCAACGCTCACGACCTCCGAATACTCCTTCGTAGGCCGTCTTCCTTGACGGACGTCAGGCCTGTCCGCTTCGGTGGTTCCAGAATAACTCTGTAACCGGCGTGCTACACAGGTCCTAACACCAATGTAGTTCTCCGAGATCCGTGATCTCCACGTGTTCGGCGATCGAACGCTTAAACATTTTGATCTCGGCGACGGAGGTAGCTGCGATCGTGCAGTCGTCGACGTGCACCAGCACGATGATTAAGCCCTTTCCGATGCGTCGATAGAATACGGACGTGTCGACCTCGCACCTAGAGAAGCCCAACTTCTTCATCATAATCTCCACAAGTCGCTGGTACCAGCGCCGACCCGGCTGCTTCAAGCCGTAAAGTGTCTTCAAAAGTCGGCACACTTTAAGCGGTGCGGCGCTGTCGCTGTATCCGGGAGGTTGTCGCATGTAGATGATCTCCGAAGCGGTGAGTATGCCGTTCAGATACGCTCCCTTGATATCGATCTGGTGCAGCTCGTAGTCACCAGAGGCGGCCATAGCCAGAACGAGTCGGATTGATGCGAGCTTCGCGACGGGCGCATAGGTGTCGAAATAGTCGACGCCTGGCACTTGCAAAAATCCTTGCGCGACGAGGCGCGCCTTGTATCGGATCACATTCCCCGCTGCATCTTTCTTCGCCCTGAAAACCCATTTGGAGCCGACAATGTTCGCTCCGGGCGGCGCTTCTGTGAGTGTCCAAGTACCCGCTTGTTTCAAAACGGTTAACTCATCTTGGATCGCCTGCTCCCAGAGCGGCCAGTCTGGGCGGCGCTTTGCTTCGACAAGCGTTCGCTGATCTGCGCCAGCATCGCGTACTCCTCTGCGTAGTCGGCCGACATGATCCAATCGGCCATTCCCTCCCCCTCAAGAATCGGATTCGGCGCTTCTTCAGCGACGGGCGGAGGTAGCTGGACGCCGCGTGCGACGGCTGTGTCGGAAGGCCGTGCGGACTGCACACCTTGCCCTTCAAGGAGGTCGCGAACGCGCTGGCTCGGCTTGCGAACGCGACGGCTTCGCGCGACTGCTTCGTCGGCGGGTTCATCGTCGCTTGTCGCTGGATCAGCTGGAGGTGGTGTTGGGTCGTGCGCCGCTGGGGGCGCGACTACTGGGGGCGCGACAGGCGCGATAGGTGGTGCAGGAGGTGCTGGGGGAAGCTCTTCGACGACAGGTGCGTCGGCTTTCGTCTTGACAAACTGCCAATCCTCCCCTTCAAGACGGGAAGCCGATGCGGCCGTCTTGTCGTAGTAGATGTTGCGCTCGGTGGTGACGGTCTGCTTGTCCGGCCAGTAGACGCGGACACCGTTGCTCTGTTCGTCGACGCCGAGCCAACGGCCCTCACGAACACGTCCCCCGAGCTTATCTCCACCCTCAGTGCGTACCCAGACCTTCTCCCCCCATTCCCGAACTTCCCGCAGGTCGGGTTTCTTCCCGAATAACGCTTCGAAAGGCGTCATGTCGTCCACGGCCTTCGTGGACGTTCGGTTCATTAGCCACACGACATGGCGCGCGCACTCGCCCCAAAGAGTCTTCGGGAGTCCACTGGCATGGAGGAGCGCGCGAATGCGCTCGACGATCGTGCGGTTACGACGCTCTGCGACGCCGTTGTGCTGAGGGGTGTCGTGTACGGTGAGCTTCTGCGCCGTGCCCTTCGTCTTCAAATATGCGACGAATTCCTTTCCAAGGTATTCGCCGCCCCGATCCGAATGCAAAACGCGAATCTTAGCGTCGTGCTGCGTGGTGCACCACGCTTCGAAATTCTTGTAAGCTGTCGGAGCTTCGTCTTTGGTGCGCAGTAACTGGAGGTACGTGAAGCGCGTGCTGTCGTCGGTAAAGGTGATGTAATAACGCCTTCCGCCTTTCGTTTGCACCGGCGCCGGTCCCCAGAGATCGCTGTGGACCTCGCCGCCAAAGACTGTCGCGCGCGCGCCTTCGCGCGCTTTCAGGATCGGTTTCCTGGTCGCCTTCGCGTAGACGCAGGATTCGCAGAAGAACGGGTTGCCCGAAGGTGTCGCTTCGAGCCGAACGCCCGTCACAAAGCCGTCGGCGACGAGCTTTCGGGCTACGACAGGGGAAATATGGCCCATGCACCGGTGGAACTGTTCCACGCTGAGCGTTTCAACCGCCGCGTTCGCAGAGTCGCTCTCATGCGCAACACGGTACAGGCCTGCCCTTGTCTTCGGGATCTGACCGACGGTCTCACCGTCGGGATCGCGAATAACGCATTTCCCGCCGGCAAAGGTGGCGGAGAAGCCAAGCTCGTCGAGTCGCCCGATCGAAACGAGCGTGTACCCGACCTCCGGAGAGTACAAGACCTCCGTGAGCTTCAGCTGCGACAGCTCGACGCCGTTCGGGACGTCGACAAGCAGCTCGCCTTTCCCGATCGCGTTGAACTGTTGACTGTTCGCGGCACGGAAAGGCTTGGGGGGGATCTCGACGTAGTTCTCGAGGTCCTCGCGGTACGGGGAGATGTGGCGCGTGCAGCCGGAGTCGTAGACTTCGCTGCGGGGTGAGTGGTGTTTCGGGGCATCGGAACTTGCGCTAACGTGCGCAGCGACCTCCTGGCTATTGCGAGCGATCCAGGCCTCGACTAACGCGTCGAGATCCTTATCGATATCCTTGCCGTCGGAGTCCACGACAATATAGTCGTGCAACTCGAACATCCCTAGCCCGTCGTCGTCGTCGCCCCACAGGCTCCCAAGGTCGTCGTCGGAGACCTCAGAGAACCAATCGCTTCCGCTCTCTTCGCCGTCGGCATCGCCGTCGGCGTCGCCTTCCCCACGGTCGGATCCGTCAGATGAGTCCGACACCGTCTGCAGCTCAGGCAGACTCGCATCGTCGTCGGAGGTGTAACCGTCGACGCTATGCGCCGCGAACGCGCCTTCGCCTTCGTAGTCCGAATCCGACTCGATAGCGGCGTTCGCCGTGCCGCCCTTCCCCTTGTCGCTAGACGACGACTTCGAGGACTTGGGGCACTTGTTACGGAAGTGGTCTGGACTTCCGCAATCCCAGCACGCGCGCGGCTTGCGCTCGCGCTGCTTTTCCTTCCACTTCGGGTTCGCCTTCCCTGGCGTAAACGCCATCGCTTCATCGCGATCGCCTTCCTTTGACTTCGTAGGAGCGCGACGCGTGCGCTGCGCGCGCTGGCGATCGGATTCTTCACAAATCATAGAGATCAGCGCGTCGGGCGCGATCGTCTTCGAAGCGGCATACTGCCGGGCGCCGGCGAGTTGCCCAGAGGCGAAGTTGGAAAGGGAGATGGGGAGGGAGGACAAAATGGTGGATCGGTAGTCGGCATCGCTGATTTCGACGCCAACGGTCGCCAACTTCTCGTGCTGCATGGCGAGAGCGTCGAGGAAGTCGCGAACATCGCCCTTGTCAGGGCACTTCGACTCTAGGAACTTTGTACGAAGCTCCGTTTGCGCGTAAGCGCCTTTGTCAGTGTACTCAGCCACGATCGCGTCCCAGCGTTCCTTCACGGTCGGCTTCTTGTGGACGCGCATCAGCGCAGAGTCAGGAATCTTCTGAGTCAGCAGAGACTTCGCTGCGCACTCATCCTTCTCCCATTTTGCGATCTCGATCTCCTGGGCAGCTGTAGCGGTCGATCCAGCAGGGATCACGATGCGCGCGGTGGCGCCGCTAAAATGGCCCCAGAATCCTTTGGCCTGGACAGCGTCCTTGAAACGGATAGAGAAGATCGCCCAGTTCACGCCCGAAGCGTCAAGTTTCGGAATCGACGACGGGAGAGTGTCGGCAAGAGTACTAGCGGTGGTAGACATAGAGCAATAGGCGAGCGGAAAGCGGGGCCCAATAACCTGTTAATTTATCTGTAATAATACGACTCAGTGTTTGCACGCGAGACAGCGGTCAAACGACTGTATATTCACCTGTAATAATACGACTACAGATATTGTTAGCGAAATGATAGCGAAGATAGTAAGTAATCATTTACCTCAGTGTTTGCACGCGAGACGGCGGTCAAACGACTGAGGCGACGAGTCAGTAAGCGACGGTATATAAGTAAAGTACCTAAATATACTAGGCTGCAAGTAGGTGAACAAAAAGACAAGTTCTGCAGGAGAACTGTAAGTAAAAGGAAAGGTATGAAACACGAGCCAGCAGCTCGTTCAATACTAGTGCGATAATAAGAGGAAACGACAAAGGGAATTGAACCCGAAAGGTAGCGATTGAGACCGATGGATGGATTGTGGCGTCGTAAGGTCCGCGTCGGCGGTGGTCGTGATGCGATGCGTCAGGGTCGCGGGAGTATTATCCGCAGCGCGCATGTGCGCGTCGAGACTGTCCTATCTTGGACATCTAACACACTCACCCAGTGCGACAGAATACCGGCCACAACGTCCGGCCACGGCTTTATAACTTGTGGATGACCGACGTGGATCGGAAGAGATTGTCTGTACTTGGCTCCATTGCCATCAGAGTTCACCACGAGGATGATGAAGATCCCTGCATGTCCGTCGGTGAGCGCACCCCGCAGGATGTCTTTCCTGCGATGCGGTAGCAGATTAAAAAAGAAAACAGGTGCAGGAAGTGGTCTCCACTTAAGAAATTTTGCACACGCATATATTTCGCTTATTGCTTGCGGCAGGTGGTCTCTAAGCTGTAGCGACCTAACCTTCGCTTCTGCGACAACAAACCCAGTTGGCAGCATGGTTCTGAATTTCGCGAGTTTTGGATCTGAAAAGAAAATTTCTAATGAACAAGTGAGTCGATCCAGATATCCCAGTGAAGCAAAATCAATTTACTTGCAAGCTTTTCGTGTGCTGTGACGGCCGTATAATCGATCAAGCCGGAGAAGGTCGTGGAACTCGAAGGATGCACAGCTATCTGCGGCACAACTTGCTCCAGGCTGAGAACCATGTGCTTATCGGACGGTAGCATCGCAGATGCGCGGAAGAAGAAGGCATCGATCCACACGCGCACGCATCCCTCGTTCTGCCATGACTTTAGACACACGCAGAGGGTATAACATGATTTACTCACTGTAGTTGGCACAAGGGTTTCCAGCAGTTCTAATTGGCGATAGAGATTGGGGGAAGACCATAGCTTGTCCTGTCCGAGAACACTCGTTGTCGAGGCCCGTTGTACATGATCCGGCTTCAGAAAAATCCCTTTCTCGTCTGGATCGATGTTCAACTTTTCCAAATCGTCATGGGTTATGCCAGAGAAGGAGGGGGGCTACAAAGGCTTAGAAGGGAAGGGCGGTGTACGGATCTGGTTCCTACCTTGGCTCCGCCCACCCTGGCTTTCAACAACGAGAGCACATCAGCCAACTCCCCCCCCAAGTCCCCGGTTTCGCCCTCCTCGGTTTCGGACTCCTCATAAATTAAAGACCTCTGCAGTTTCTCGATGGCTTCGATTGTGAGGACCAAATCCGCGCCGCTGAGGCCAGAGAGCTTGCGTTTCTTTGCCATGAAGTTGAGGTGAGGATTTAAAGCTAAGTTATGTGAATGTTTGTGCGCATGTTGTTGGAATTGGACTTGGAATTCATTATAGTTGACTACGTTACGTAAGTAACTCAGGTACGCCAAGCGGAATACCTTAACCATGGAACTTGATGCCGATTTTCGCGGAAGGGAAGAAAATCTTCTCGATAGGTGCGTTGCATCCCATTGCAGTAAAAAATAATAATCTTGGAAGGGCAGAGATAGCAAACGATAGAAAGATATCAGCAGGCTGCGAATTGTGCGTGTGCCTCCCAACTTTCTACCCGGTGGCTTTTCCTACGCATATTGTCAATGGGTGGCAGTGGTGGCATTCGATCGAAAATCTCTTTATTTAAACCCACCATGAACTCGAAGAGTAGTACTGAAGTGCTGCTCCCCTTATTTGCATCTACGTCCGGATTTCTTTTACCATGGTGCAAATTGCTTTTTCCTCATCCTTGATGTCGCTGATGCATGACTCGTTCGCCAGGGCCAAACCGATGTTGCTCAAACCAAATCACCGCAGAGCTCCACCCGTGCGAGGCGCAAAGCTACTATCACATCCATGCCAAATGAACTTCTGCTTGCCGTTTTCGAGTACACGCGTCAAGGGCTAGTCGCCGAAAGCTCTACTTCCCCTTCCTTATTTCCATATTCTGTGGCATCTGTGTGCAGTTCCTGGCGGGATCTGATAAGTTCAGTCCCGGCTTACTGGACCCGTGTGGTCCTTTTCATAGACGAGCGACCCACCACCGTCTACGACACTCAATTAATTTTTCGAAGCTCACGCAACCTTCCTATTGACGTCGATATAATCCGAAGGACCTATGTCGATCAAAATGATCCTAACGAAGGCACGCGTTTGAAGGACATCCTGGATGTCATGCGACCCCATCTCTACCGGTGCCGCTCCATACGTTTGGACGTCCTTTATAGCTCCTCCTTACCCTCCATCGGCTACTTCTCCTGTGATGCCCCTCTTCTCAAGTTTCTAAACATTGACTGTCGAATCTTTGACGGGTCCTCCCGCACCGATGAAGAGGTTCCACGAACATACAAATGGCCGCTCCTCACCGAAGTTGCTCTGGACGGCCAAACCTTCTACGACATATGCAAGGCAGGAGAAGACGACTGCCTGAGCCGCCTCTTCCCACACGACACCTTCAATCTAACGATCTCCCAATTCACGCCGTCCAAATGCGACCGCCCAGGGCTTTCCTTCGTCAATACGATGTGCGCCCTGGGACAGATCCCGGACCTGCAATACTTGCGGCTCAGCGGCGTCGAGCTCCTCGACGACCGTGCCACGTCCTTTAAAAGCCACGCGCCCGATTTTACGGCGCTGTCTGAGCTTGTGCTGGAGGACCTCGGCGCAGAGACTATGGATCCACTCCTGGCTTGGCTTCCAGAGGCCCGTAGGCTGTTCATCGTTCGATGCGCCTTCTTCGTCACCACCCACCCCCCGGACTCAATCTTCCTCGTGATGGTGAACATCGACGAGGAGCAGCCGATCGCCCAGGTCCTCTCTGCGTGGGATGGCCGCTGCCTTACCTTTGAGGACTGCCCCGCCTTTGATGATGCGTTCCTTGCAATGTTGGGCGGGAACGAGAGGCAGGAGGACGAGTACCCAGGCTGTACGTATCTGCATTGTCTTACAATCTCAGACTGCACGGGCTTCTCTGTGGCGGCTTTGAAGGAGATGATACGTGTGCGAAGGACCGTGCTTGATGAAGTGGACCCGTATTATCCGGGTGTGATACAGGTGCTGAGTGTTAAGGGTCTCAAGCCGGTTCTGTCCTGCGAGGACGAGGAGTGGTTTATGCGTAATGTGGAGGAGTTTCGGTGGGAGCGAGATGAGGATGATGGCGAGTCCGAAGCTGAATCGGAATAGACGGAATAATCTGTGCTTTACACAAGGGATTATTTGTTATGCACATACCGGTTCGAATCGTTGGTATTCCATTACTTGCTGATGTCGCAAAACGTGGACACGACAAAACTGCACAAGTCAAGCTGAAACTGAGCCTAGTTCCGGTCGTTGAGGACCACTATGACCTGATGATGGTATGCCAGCGCCGTCAATAATTATAAAGCATTGTGTGCGCTAAGGCGGGATCAAATTTCTGTTTGTCATATTGATGAAGATGAATGCCAGATAGCGAGTGTCATAGCAGCGCATCAATTTGGAAGAAGAGGAGAAGTCACAGAATTCTTTGATTGGTCGCAGACTTATCACGAGTGCAGTGACTTCCGGTGGCGCACGTCAGGAGGTCACAATAAAAGGCGGAAAGATGACATTGAAAACAACATTGGGCAATAAATTATAGTGGGGCAAGATACTAATTCGCCGGCCTCTACTTTGCCTTGCAGAATTTGCTACAATCAATGGCCTAAAACCGAACCGCAGTCAGCGAGGGGCCATCAGGCGGATATAACTTTTCCATTACCTCCTGTGCTGTATCATAAGTGCTGCCGCAGTAGGGGCATGTATACGGTGGGGGCTTGCTACCGGCACTGCCTTGGAGTTTGGGATGGGGTTTCGGAGTGCGTGCACGACGTGTGAGGCGATTGTCGAGTTCTTCGATGAGCTCACGCGTGGTGACGGCTTCGAAAAGCGCCTCTCGCCGGGCATACGCATGGAGCTGCCGCGTTGCGAGTTCGGTAACGTAGTCGCGCACTTTGAGCTTGTCATGGACCTCGCGAGCAGCAAGCTCGTCGACAAAGTCGCGAGCGTTGAAGGATTCATGATCGTCGCGTGCTTGGTGAACTGGAGTCTCATGGGCCTGTAGAATTCAAGTGAAAATGCTCGTTCAGCTTGCCATAACGCGGACTAAACTGTATAAATTTACCTGCGTGGCCACTGCGGTGAAAATGGTGATCAAAGAGACCAATGAAAAGAACTTCATGGCGATGAAGTAGGCTGTAGATGCTTAGAATGTGTGGTTGGTGTGTGTAGTCTGGATGCAGAGCGGATACGTAGGTCAAGGAGTATTTATACGATTTTTGAGCATTCAAGGCGGTCTGGAATGGGGGTAAAAACCCTGTCTGTGTCTCAAGGAGGTCAAGGATCGGGAAGTACGATCAGGACTCGCACAGGCGAAAGACCTTCGGGGGTCACGGCCAGTGGTCCTAGGAATATATTATACCTGCAACGGGAAAGTGAGATCGGGTCAATTTTTGTGGGAGCGAGTAGCCGAGGTATACAGGGTGACTATTGAAGTTCGCCTATGGGCTAGACCACGCGGTGCGTAAGTCTGGAGGAGGGGTGTATTGCGATCATGGCTCAACAATTTCTGATGTTGGACGAGAATTCAAAACTTACCTTGCTATATTCATTGCGAGGCACCAATTGTGTTCATTGTACAATGAGATCTGAACATCCAACTTGCAGACCAGCAGATGAAACTTTCTTACCTACCATGTTGGGCGGTTTGATGAATCCCCATCGAATGACAAAAAGGGTCCTTTGAGCACTAGAATGTGTCCAATAGCGCAGACAAGACCTTGAGCAGACACGGGCGGATCAAACCTGCAAAGTGCGATCGGGTGTCGTTGATGGCTATTTTTGGGTAGCTAGTGATCAAGGCAAGGCGGTGACATCTTCTGTTTGCCGATGCGCTCGGCTACGCGGTGTGTAACTCCGGGGAAGGGGAGAGGGGTCGCCTGTTGAGATCTTGGCTCAACAATCTCTACGACATACCTGGATTTCATTACAAGGCAGTGTTGGCAATGCCAGTGGCTTACCCGTGTTAACCACGAATCCCACGAAACATGGCTTGCCAGTGGCTTGCAAGCCAGTGTTTTTCGCACGGGTTCGCACGGGACATGCCTCAGGGCCGAGCAAGTCATGTCTGCCTAGATAAGGATATGCGATACGAGCTGATAATTGGGAATGGGTCTCCTGAGGTTCGCAACAGCCAATACCTTTCAGTAATCAGTGCATTATATATATTAAATGGATATACAAGATGGATCTAAATATTGGAAGACAACTCATTCATTTCCTGAAGAACACCATCAAGCTCCTCATCGTCTTCCCCCGCAGCATCTAAATCCACGAGTTCGTAAAATTCCTGTTCCTCATTTAGACCCCTCAATGCATATTCCTTGGCAATTTTCGTCCACGCTTCGTTTGTAAAGTCGAATAAGTCAACGATGCGACGGGATCTCGCGCCGGATACGATGTGAGTGGTTTCATCAGTTGTGCTGGCCCCGCACGTCTGCGATAGGGTATTCCGAAATGACCGTGGCCGCCTGGAAGTCGAAGGCTGTGGTCCGGAATCTTCGTCATCTTCGCCCTCTCCGTTAGGATCACCAGTGCCCTGTGCAGCAACTCCATCACCGACGGCATCTGTTTCCAAATGATGTGTCGTCATCTTGCGCTTGAGCCGTTGCTTCATCCGGCCAGACTGGACATGTTCATTTCGAATGTGAAGGCGAAGCTCCGCGAGGTTGACCATACTTTGTGTCCGAAGCCGCGAGCGCAAGCGAGTCAACGTGGTTCCAAATATACTGAAAAGCCGTTCGCATGATGCCGAGTTTACCGTGATAGAATGGAGACGGTGCGCGAGGCGCTGAAGGGGTGTTTGGGGTTGGACGCGATGGCGAACACCATCCCAAATCTTGACGGGATCAACGGGTTCTCCATTTTCTCGAGCCCTCCGCAAAACATTCTGAGCATATGCGTCAAGTTGTACATACTGACCCACGCCGTCAATATAATCCTCGATTTCGGAAAACAGGAGGCTGGAATCTGCAGTCGTAAGTGTGCCAAAGAACCGAAGATAAAGCTTCTTCAAGAGGTCGGTGAGATGAGCTAACGTGGTGAGATCGATCGGCATGAACGGCAAAAGTTTGTACAAGGGATTAAGGATGACGGCGGCGATGAAAACTTCCTGATCGGCCTTGGCCCAACGTTTCTCGATGCTCTCGAGAATACCGCGGATGAGGAGATCGGTTTCGAAGATGTTTTCCTCCGCTCTGATGACTTGATACTCCGTATATAGCAGCCCGAAAATAATTAGGACTTGATCAGGTCGGACGTGTGTCAGCTGTGTGATGTTTGCAGCCAATGCCAGTGGCTCAAGGTGCCGTTTCAGTCTGTGCGATTCGAATTAGATGTGCGGCGACGGAAAACTGAGCTTCGATCACATACCTCAGGAGATTGTGCCAAAAACTAGGTTTTTCAATGATATCAAACATGGCCTCCCCCTTTTCTCGTGCTGCTCGCTTCCCTGTACAGATGTTGCTTGCGGGTAATGCACGATCCTGTTCAACCATAATTTGAAGCGATAGCCGCAGGTCTAGAAGGCGCTTGAATGCCAAGTAATGTGCTGTCCACCTGGATATCACTGCGCGAATTACGGAAAGAACTTTGCTGTGGTTGGTTTCTTGAATCATACGAAGTTTCGCCAAGACAAAGGTCTTTCCTCGAAGCCAGGTGACGAGTTCTGTGGCCTCGTCAGCCGTTTCGAGCAAGAAAAGTGTGTACGGAACTTCGAAGTAATCCTTTACAACGAGGTTGATCTGAAAAAAATATCAGGATGTGTGGATCGACGGATTACCACTAGAACATACCTGATGACCATAGCAGTCTGGTACAAGAAGATGTGGATAGATCTGGACGATGTCACGACGCGCTCGTGCAGACTCGCCTGATGCATCAGAAGTGATCGCGATCACCGTCACTCCCCAGACTTGCTCGACGTGTTCCTTGACTTCTTTCATCTTTGCGAGTAATTCTTCAGCTGTTTTTCGATCAGCGGAGGTGTCATAAACGCGGACAACATGTATCTTTGAATTAGATTTAGCTATAATAAAAATATAAATGATCGGCTTCACTTACGCCACGCTTGGATGTCGTCATCATAAAGGCAAGAAGATGGTGATTATTGCCACCAGTCCAGCCGTCGCATTGGATCGTTGCAAGGTGGCCTTTTGCATCTTCCCGGGCAGACGCACGGTACTTTTCGACTTCGGCAGGAATTAGGCGATCACTGAGAACACGACGCGAAGGTACATCGGCTTGAGGAATATACGCTGAGAGGAAGTCGATGACTTCGACATCCTCGATCCACCGAAATGGGAGGCCACATGACGCAGTTATTCTCGCGATATGAGTCTCGAATTGAGCTTGGAGCGCTGACGTCCACTGTGCGGGTGCGATTGTGATCGAAGTTTGCCTGGAAACCTTGCGGCGTTTACCCAACGACGCACTCAACATGTACGGGCTATCATGTGGTGATGGGTTCGGAGAAGGGGTACCAGGAAGCGAACCTGACCGAAGATGAGTCGAAAGAGCGAGTGGGGATGGCGTTGCGGGTGGCAGCGCAGAAAAAATCAGTCCAGGATTCGGAGCGCTCATGATGGGAAGTGTGGATGGACCTGCAGCTGCATATGGTTGGATCGAGGGGCCTGCGACGGCATATGGATGTGAGGATGGGCCTGCGAGTGCATTATGACTAGGATAATCCGTTACTGTGGGAGTAGAAGGGTTCAGATTATAATTGAGCGGGGCAATAGGGTTGCTGAGATAAACAGGTTGTACGATTTGACTAGAACCGTGACGTGAGGGTGACTTTTGAAGCCCTCGTTCAATTTTGTCAATTTTGGCACGGTCGCGGTCATTTTGAGTGACATGGGGACACGATGCTAGGTGACGAAGGATTGTTTCTGCTCGGCCTTGCATCCAATGTGGATTTTCGGATGCAGAAGGCGCCCAAACTAGAAATGAGTGCAAGTCAACAATACTGCATGACCATCATCATGAGATCTCTTCGAACGATCAGACGTACGTGAGTCTTCGATAATCGCTCTCGACCGCACGGTATGGTTCGCTGAGACATCCTTTGCCTCCTCTGCTGCAATTAGTATTGGCCAGCATGCTTTGCAGAAAACCTTTGGTTTTCGGCCACTTCCTGCAGCGTCCGGATTGGCGATTGAACCAGGCACTCTCTGAGACCATCCGGGGTGATCCCAACAAGCGGCACGCCACCAGTTCAAGTTGTGCTTAGGCTCTGCGACGGGCATGCAGGGAATCCAGAAGACAAATCGAGAACATTCATTTTAAGAGCTACGTACTGCCAGGCGGCCCATGCGCTTGGAGGTCAAGAGGTCAAGATTGCTAACATATCTGATGATCGATGAAGTGCATCGCCGGCCCGAACTCCCACATCAACAATTGATGGCCACGGCCCATTTGTGGTGATGTGGTAAGCCATGTGGCAAGCCATGTTTCGTGTTGCGTGGCTATGGCCTCCACACATGGCTCTGCCAACACTGTTACAAGGCACCGATTGTGTTCACCTGGAAATGTAGAGATCCAATTTGCAGACCAGCTTTTGGAACTTCTTTCTCGAAGGTACGTCGGAGAAAGATATCTTTGGGCAACGGAAGGTGTCCAATACCGTAGGACATACATGGCCTTTAAGACCACATAAGTGGTAAGGCCCGCTTCAAGAATAGCACAGTCGTTCAACCAAGAATCAGAGGTCGTTTGGTTTCTCGCAAGTAGACTTAGCAGTAGCCGCTCGAGAAGAGTTCACCGTCTAAGACAACGACCTTGGGAATATGCATAGCTAGGTACTGGCGGCGTGAGGGTGACTCGGATGTTTACATGGGGGTATTTTTGTTGTGACTTCAAGTTTGCGTGTCACCGTAACGCGTCGCTTTCACACAACCACGGTCCACGGTCCATCTTCAAGGGATACTGAACTCACAGGCTCGGAGCTATGACATTGATTGGGTTGCGCTATCGCCTCACTTTGCGACAACCCCGGAGTGGCATGATCCTAACGAAACAACAGCCAGATAGTCAGTCATTTGTCATTCGTTGCTGGAAATTACAGCGCTGCGAGCAGGTAAGTACGATTGCTATGCTACATTATCAAGTGTTCACAGTGTAGTTAGGAAAAAGTATCAACAGTGTTCTCCTCAGGCCCTCCTTCGCTGAGGTTCAGCCCTGCCTACAAAGAGCGAATACGTTGTCCTTGGCGCGGCCATCATGCCATGTGGAGTATGCATGACTGTGTGCGGTTTGCAGGGTAACTGCAGCACGCATAGGAGTCGTCGCCAGAGTGAGTGACAAAGCCCAGATCATATCTTTTTGAGCATCGAACGATCCTCTAGATGTACTGCAGAAACCTATCAGTAACTTTCGAATACACACCAAGGACGACTTTGGGCTTACCACATACGACGCCGATTCTCTGCTCCTGTGCGTCCTTCTGCGTCTCGACGGCGTTGGCGGTAGGACCACATATCCCGGCGGCGGTACCGCTGCGTAACCCGGCTGCGCGCCCATTCCCACGAACGGGTAAAATGCAGCAGCATGGCCAGGCGGCAGGGAAAGACTAAAGGAGGACGATCGACTGCGCCGAGAACGCGAGTCGTGATACGGCGGACTTGGCGGGGGGGACATCATCATGAACTGGGGATGGCGCGACGATGGGCCGCTCGCGTGCATGTGCATGTGCGGGGACATGGGGCCAGGTGATCCTGGACCATTAGCATACGCGAAATTCATATCGAACGGGCCTGAGGACGGCGGCGGTGATGGGTAGGGGTTCATTCCCATTGCCATTCCCATGCCCATGGCGTATCCAGGATTGTGATTGTATGGCTGAGGGCCGTGGGGAGGGAGGGGTAAGGGAGGTGGTGGCTCGTGACGGCGGCCGTTGAAACTATCGCTACGTCTGCGTGATTTGCGCTGCTCTGTCATGAGCGCGGCGGCGGCGTCGACGAATTCGGGACGGTGGTCCTCCGTGCGGTCGACCCATTTGGAAATCCGGTGCATGTTTGCGAGGTGAGCCTGGTAGGCCTCCGGAGAGAAGTCATATTCCGTCATAATGAGTGCGAGGCGTGAGGATGTCGATGCTATTAACGGGGTCTGGGTAGAAATAGAGGAGAAGGGGAGGGGAGGCACGTAAGAATCCGAGATTCTTGGGGAGATCTGGCTCAGCAGTATACTCTTTATACCTGGGTCGTTGTCAAGCTCTTTGACGAGTTCTTATGCCGACCGCAGCCCTACAATGATGTTGAGGCAGTACCGTGTCAACGTACTGCACAGAGCTAACTATTCGGGACCGGCTCTCAACTCATTTCGGCCTGTGTTATCGGCGGAAGTCCACCCGAACTCTTGCACCGTAGTCACTGTCATATCGAGCAATTCACTTTCCTTGAAGAAGCCAGCACGGCCCGCTCACAGCAGTGCATGGTGGCTGTGTCTACGACCTCGCTTGCGAACACCGCCTCCGGTAATGAAGGGATCAGGCAATCAAGGCTACGAACGTAATCACGTCCATTGGTTCCCGTTGAGTAGTTACCTTCATCGCGGACTGAAATCCAGTGAGTTCCCATCGACATCCTATCACGCCCATTTCAGGAAACGCTCACAACCAATTACAGGCTCTCCCTTCACCACAGCTTACCTATTCGCGCATGCACCTTTTACATGCTAACAAAAGTAGGCCATTACCCTCTATAAATGGACTCCTCGTGCAGTGTTACTCGTCAGAAGTGGGTGGTACCTTGCAAGTTTAAACACCCCTCCTCGTCTGCTTGACTGGTGAGACGTCATCTCTGGCTTTGTACGTCTTAATCAAATGAATAGTCGCTTCTTCATGTCAACAACGCGCCCAAGCACCCTTTCGACGGGCCGGTCGGAATCGGACGGGCTGCGCACGTCGTAGTCCGCAATCACCTCTGTGTGCGTGCGTAGACCAGGACGAAGCTCAAAAGAAGAAAACCATACTGTCTGACAACTGCGAGATTTGAACTCGCGCCCCGAAAGACTGGATAGATAGGAAAAGACCTAATTCCAGCGCCTTAGACCACTCGGCCAAGTTGCCATGCACGTCGCGGCCCGTGTGCTTTCAACACTACTTTCATCTTCGAACAAAATACAACAATTGCCCACCGGCGCGAGGGAAGTCAAGTTAACTTTACCTTCTTTTGAATCCTGCCAGTGGAGCCATGGTCGTTGAGGCCTGAGGCCTGAGGTCCGACTCAGCGCCGAATCTGTTGAAATATAGGTCGATTTTCTTACTTCTGAACCTACATTGTTGAATGTTCGCGATCATATATCACAGTTGTATCATTTACTGACACAACTTGGACATAGATGAATAGGGTGTCAAGTTCGCTACTTTGATACCTTGTTCAATCATACCCCCCAAAACCTTGAAAAAGTCGCTATCTCCTAATAGATCATTGTCTGACTGTATATCGATATCGACTATATCGCGGGTGGCCTTGACCATCTTCATCGTCGGGTGGCCTTCCTGTATCGCCAAGGCAGTCTCATGAGGGATGTGGGCAGTGATCACGATCAATTGTGTCAGTTCCGCGGTAGGATACATGATATGAACCTGTGATTCGATTCAGCCCACCTTGGGCTCCTGGAAATAAAATGATGCTTACCGTGTAGTTGCCGTCGTTCCAGTCTACCGGAACCTTCGAAGACATCTGATCTTGCGCCATCATCAGCAAAACTGCGAAGTCGTAGATATCGATATGGTCTGCGTCCTGCTCAGTATACGGTGGTTCAAGTTCATCTACCTCTTCCAGATCATCAAGGTCCTTTCCAGCTCTAGCCGCGTGTCGATGATGCGCATCGGTGTAGTAATAAGTGGGGATTCCGTCGACAACAGCTCCAGTGATGCAAGTAACGATTTGCCATTCACTATCCGCAACTCTGAGCAGGTCGCTATTAGAATAGTAGATTCTTTTCAGTTTGCACAACCGTCGCACGGTACGCTGAAGGAGGTCTGGAATAAGGTCTAGTATTTCCCGTTTATCCCCGATGTCCTGTGCAGTGCGAAGCCTGTCAACGATGAAGCTGGTGTAAACTGGTGGAGTGCCTTTGGAGAGAGTCATATATTTCCTGGGAAGCGGCTGGTCTGCTAACGGCGAGAAGATCTCCCTGGTGAGATCTTGGGGCCATCGAAGAGGATTGATGTCCTGCAGTGCGACGAAGGGGTTTGGAATCTGACGCAATGTAGTGGTGGATGAGGATAGCTCCGGGTCAATGGTGGGCTCCGTTCTAGACGTGAATGTGAAGACATCAGCAAAACTCCAAATACTTTTACTTCCGGCTTCCGCGTATTTGACTTTCTTCGGTCACTTTTGCTTGGGCTTTCTCAATCTTTTCACCTTTTTGCTTGTACTTTCGCACCTTTAGTATCTATTGCTTGAATACATTATCTTGAGCCTTTCAACAGATGACTTAGTAAAGGCTTTCGAGTTGCAAAGACAGTGAACTTGTCAAGAGACAGTATAATTCTGAACAACCTTACGAAAACCCAAAGAAATGAAAGAAGAGGCTAATATGCGATTTCATGAGAATGGTGGTCCGCGTACTTATTAACATAAAATAATTTAAATGCGTTCAACGAGTCTGTATGGGTAAATGTCCAGGGAATAAAAGAAGAACCCGATACTCCAATCAAGTGCGCACCGCGAAGAATCGAGTCGATGTGGATAACGGACACAACCCGACGGCCCCTGGTATCACAGTCTGGCTCAACCATCCAAAGTCCCGTGTCCTCACAAGGAGCGTCGCCGTATGTTGAGAACCATTGCACGAGCGCGCAGGGGTAAGTGATGCCGTCAAATTTGAATGAGAAGAAAAGGTTAACGCGTGCGACATGGAGTCCACGGAAACCATCAAGGTCAGGGTCCTTGTCGATGAAGACACAGTCGAATCGGCCGGGCCCGCGTTGCCACGACGGGGCCGCACGGATGCGCTCGCGATGCATTCCTCCAATCCCGGAAAGATCACTGGGGGCATGGTATGTCGAAACAGCCGAATGGACGACGGTAATCCGGAGGTTCGGGCTGACCTCGGGACATGAATCGAGGTCAACGTCCATCCCGAATTCTTCGGATTCAGGGTGGAGCTGGTCGTACAGGTACCGGCGGATGTATTCGGAAAGCTGAGGTTGTCGAAGATAGGTTGAAAGGGCACTGAGGGTTTTTGGGTAATTTTTGGCTGTAGGATTTGGTTTTGTGAGCTTCGGAGCATAGTAAGTAATCGAGAACTTGCCTGGGTACTTTGCGAGCTTAACGTCCCCAAGTGATGTCATTCCCGGATCATCCTCTT
This sequence comes from Tricholomella constricta, assembly GCA_013368375.1. NCBI lineage: Eukaryota > Fungi > Basidiomycota > Agaricomycetes > Agaricales > Lyophyllaceae > Tricholomella > Tricholomella constricta. The sequence goes on from JAACJP010000059.1 coordinate 22,713, forward strand.
CATCTGCCCCTTCGTCGTCAGGTGGCCGAGGTGGCAGAACAACACCGGCAGCTAGGCATGGACCATCTAAAATCCCTCGGGCGATAAAGTCGATGCGCGCAGCAGCGAGTTTGTCCAGTCGTTGATTAGTGAGAAGCATCTGGCCGAGGGGCTGGTTACGGCTCGAGCGCCGCCATGGTTCCTTGACGGCTTTGATGTGTTTGGATTCCGTGATCGACGAGCACAGGCCATTCGGAGCACCAAACTGCTGTATAAGGCGGCGGTAGTGAACAAGGGAGTGTTGGCGTGGTAATGAAAAATCTTCGCGGATGCCGTACTCTCGAAAGACCTCACGTTCGCGATGGAAGCGTTCGACAGCAGCATCGATCGCGAGGAGCGTATCTTCATCAATTTGAGATCGACGGACAAGATAACAGAATTCCAGGAAGGCGCTGACGGCGCGGACCATTTGTGGAGGTACATGGCCAGCAATTGCTGGCAGATATACCTGTAGATCCCATAAATCAGTAATCCTGGATCATAGTATTCTGAGTTGAGTATACCTTCATCAATGCCTTGGAATCATCGCCGGTCCATTGCTTGAAACCGCGGCCCTCGGGAAAGCGTCGAAGTGCAGGAAATGACGGCGCCGCAGCAATGCTAAGACATGATGATAAGTCGTTGAATTTATTGACAGTAGCGAGGGCCATACCGTCGGTCAATATCTGCAAGAATCCTTTTAGCTTGAGCAGCTGGGTGAACTAATTCTAGATATTCGGTGACCCAAGAAACGATGTGATCCTTGAAGGTGCCCTTGATAATTTGATGGAGGAGGTCCGGTGCCAGCAGTTCGTGGATGTCGGCGCGAGGAAACTGAGATGTAAACGGCTGATTTACTTGTTAATCAACAACGTGAAACAGTCAGCTCCACACGCACGATTAGGTCTCCGACAATTCCATACCCCTCCCAGAGTGTTTTTAACCGGTCCTCAAAAGCTTCGCAAAGTAGTCTAGTATGTTCGTGCGAACGCGGAACAGCAACTGGGTCATCATCGAGGTCGGTGGGCAGAGCCGTGCATCTAATCTATGATTTGAATTATCACATTCTGGGCATAGTAGGAGTGTCGACTCACTTGGCACACCAACCAGAGACAATACATGCAAGCAATACCTGCTCAGGATAGTCCGCAATATATGGCCCCAGGCCATAGATTGCGCGTCGAAAATGACCATCGGCACAACGCGTAATTCGCGGCTTGGTCGTCCAAGGTCTGAGCGATGACAGGATTCGGGCCAATGATGCATGAAAAAGTTGCCGTCGAAATTTTCGGAATTCGACGTCATCGTGAAACTGCTTGTCGGCTACGTAGTAATTAACGTGATTGTCAACGATAGCCTACTGAACAATATAAAGTGACCTACTTTTGGGAATAGCGAGGAAACCGACGAGGGACAGAGCATTTCGATGGGCACGTCGAACTTGATTCTGGGCATTTCCGATGGACGTGTAGAGTGGGTAATATTCATTTTGCCCTGTTGCTACCGAAACCGTCGTTTTGTCGCTTCCGAGAATGACGGGAATGAACATTGATCCATGGGTCTCAGGATCTTCTGCGATAACATCCTGCCATAGAAATGAGCCAAGTCTGTTCGAAAATAAAAATACGAACCGCTTGATCCCATGCCCAGTTGCCCGACATGAAGTCTGAATATTGCCGCTTTCCATTCTTCCCGTAAATCCGTTTGGGTGAATAGTCGAGCTCCGAGTTGAAATCCCTATTGCCCAATTGGCCCTCCAACACTGTAAGAGGATCGCGGAACCAGACTTCGAATTTTGAGGTCTTCCATGTAGGCGGTGTCAAGCCCTCAGGGAGTTCTCCATCGTACTGGACGGAAAATGACTGCCATGCAACGTCACCTGTTTCGATCGCATCAATGGTGTCGTAGAGATCCTTCGAGTTAGCAAAAGGTGGCCTGGAGTCATCCAACTCGTCACTGTGCTGGAAAGCGGCCCATATATCCATGAGTTCGTCTATCTTCTTGCCTGACATCTGTTCACGGCGATACAAAAAGTCAGCCAACTCAAACTCGGCACGTGAATTGAATGGCTCGAAATTATTATTCGCATCGTCGGAATTGATGGTCGGTGGTGGTGCATCGTGTGGTAGGTCGTAGCCGTCCTTATCGCATGGAACTCCTGATTCAACATTAATATACTCCTTGTCTAAAAAACGGCAGTTCGACTTACCGTCGAGATAGGGATGTGACTGAGTTCTCATTCCCCGTGTGTTTGTACTCCATTGCTGACGACGTGGTGATTCGTTGGGTAGAACATGATCTGAATTATCTGGTGTTTGTGGAGTTGAAGGATCTGGGGGAGGCGAAGCAGAAGGTGTCCGTGGTGGTGAAGGGCTTGGTGCATGAGGGCATGGAGGTGGAGCATAAATATAAGACGGGTTAAATCTGCATGTATCTTGATGCCGAGTGAGTCCGCCAGGTAGCTTGCAAAATTTTACGCAGCCAGGAAATGTACAACGGTAGACAGGGGCGTTGTATCGAACCCTAGGCTTCATCGAACGAGGCCAAGACGGTATAATGTGTGTCGAAACTCTGTATTTTAGTATAAAATCGTGAAGTCCACATTCAGAGATTCACGTGAGCTACAACTGTAAAGTTTGTGTAAGCCACACGAAAAAAAAGCGACAGACACTGCTCAAAACATACCTATAGATAAAATCTTCACGAGCGCACCATGTCTCGCGTCACTCGACCCTCCACTGCAACCAGTCGTCCTGGGGAGGCCCACCACCGATACACGCAAAATCGTCGATCTACAGCAGAGGTGCAGGCGGCTAAACTCGCAGCAGAGGTGAAAAAAACTGAAGCGGCGGTAAAAAAGGCAGCTGTTGTCAAAAGAATTGCAGAGTTGGAAAACCAGACACGTACCTCGGTGAAGAAAGCTGACCTGTATGCGAATCATCCACAGGATCGGCAGGCTACCGCTCCTCGCCGGTTCACCCGAAGTAAACAAAAAAATTCTCCTGAAGGTCTTTTTTCAATATTGAACTTCGACATTAAATTCTTACCAATGGTTTTGGACGACAGAAGATAGTACTCATGCGGACCGAGGGAGTCAGGTCAAGGCAGTACCTAAAAAACAAGAAATGTCAAATAAAGGTGGGTGTGTCTTGCGGCTGCTTCAGATATGTACTCAAAAAAATCATACCTGGTGTAGACGACCTATTCGAAGCGCCACTGGATCACGATGCTGTTAACCCTGCAGACTTCGAAGTACCTCTGGAGGACGGTGATGAGCTGGTCGTAGACAAAGATGATGAAAACGAGAATAGTGACCACCAGGACATGGACATGGAGCATGACGAGCTCGACACGACCATAGCGGCAAAGATGAAGGGCAGTGGGAAGAAAACCAGGCAGGGTTTGGAAGCGCGGAATCAAATCAACATGATCGCATCTCAGATATCCCCGAATGAGGCGGGATCAAACCACGGACTCAGTACGGCAGGGAACAAACGGAAGGCTGGACCCGCGGGCGCTGAGTGAGAACGTGGCTTGGTTATTTTTAGAATTGTTCCTGACACTGTCTAGACCAACCGGACCGAAGAAGGCGAAACCCTCTCATCCGTCAGGACTTATTCGAAACTGGGAGGCTGCTGTGCCCATTCAACCAGTTCCTACACTTACCAAGCTTACAAGCCATCCTGCACGCATGGCAACAACATCTTCTAGCCAGACTTCAATGACACCCGCATCTGCCACAAACCAAAGAAGCGAACTTGAAGATGGCGATACACCAGCATTCGAACCTGGTGGGATTTCATCAGATGACGAGCAAATTGAACAGCTTCCGACATTCAACACGCCCACCACGGGCTTTCAATTTCGCGTATGTTTTTTTTCGTTTCCAAGTGACCTTGACAGTTATTAGTTGACCGTTGTTCCAGTCAATCGCCAAAGTCGAGGAGGTTCACGTAGCTCCGTTACTCCAACTCCATCAGCGTAATCGAAATTTTCAAAGCCGACGCCCCAATATTCGCGACCTTCCTCACGATACTCAATCAGACTATAACAGATATGTTCAACCAATGGCGTGCGACATGACCGGGGCGCTCAAAGCATGGGAACACCCTAACGAGATGGAGATAATTGAGCTTTGGAATGACTGTACTGCCGTGAAAGGGAAACACGAGATCTCGACGACTACCTTCCATAACGATGGGCTATATCTAGTGGTGAAACGCTTGGTATGTTTAGAACTCTTCTTGCATGAAGTACTGACCTGTCTATTCTCAGATAAAACAAAACGGAATCGCCCTATGGCAAAACAAGCTTGCCACTAAAGCGAAGGACGCCGTGATGACCGAATTCAAGATTCGCTCAATTGAAGCTGTTGAGGACCGTGCCATATTTGTAGCGGCGATGCTCGGGCCTAATCCGACCGACCTTACGAAGAAGGACCGCCCATTCCTCTGGCAGTCGACGAACGAGTCATTCGAGAAGAAACGCGAGGTACGTGACAAGTTATTCTTGATGGGCAAACTTGACGCAATCCATGGGCTTCTAGGGCTTGTTTCAAGGACGCCTCATGGCGAGCACCTTTGTGTCGCATGTCATGATGTCGGCTTCTGTCCCAGATGGACATCGAGTGCTCGAACGCCCCGTCGGGGCTCTCATTATGTCATTACAAGCTGTAAGTGGTTATTCTACTGCAGTTCACATATTCATATTATTTTGCAGGTACATCGTGCTTTACTTTATTTCACCACCGGAGTATGGGCACCCCCGCTTGATCACTCGGAGAGCGCGTTCTCGAAGGCCAACTGGGACGATTACGTGGAGCCCACTGGCCCGAAAGGGGCGGGTAAACTTAGGAAGCGTGCCAGTGTTTTCATGCCCGAGGTCGTTGCGCTCACCGATCAGCAGTGGGATGACATCATAGCCGCCGCTTTATCCACAAAGGAACGCCGATGCTCAAAGAATGGAGTGCCGGAAGTGATCGAAGTTGACGATGCATCTGATGAGGACATGGAGATTTTAATTGACCCCCGTTATGCTTCAAAAGCTCAGGTTGAGGTCGCGCCAGTCGCATTCAAAGAGGAGGATGAATAGATCAAGATTTATTATACTACTCCGAATATGTACAGTAGCCGTACCGCCCTCAAATATGCCTAATTTTCCTACTTCCATACCTTCTTTTGAGCGAGGCTTCTGAAAGTCGGACGTGCTTCCGGAAAGTCACCTACACCTTCTGTATGTCTTTCTCACCTTTTACAAGTTAAAACTAACTTTGACAAGTAAAGTGACTGGGCTAGCAAAAGCCACAAGGTCTTTTCGTCTTTTGGTCTTTTCCGGCTTTCAAAAGCCACGAAAGACGCCGGAAAAGACAATGGAGTTTTCCTGATGGAAATGCAACTGCCAACCGGCGCGAGAGTAACCTACCTTGCTTTGAATTCGGAGGCCATGGTCGTTGAGGAGATTACTTACTAAAGATCTCCGACACAGCGCCGAATCTATTGACATATAGGTCTACTTCTACATTGTTGAATGCTCGCGATCATATATCACGGGTGTATTATTTACTGACACAATTGGACACAGATGCATAGGGTGTCAAGTTCGCTACTTTGATACCATGTTCAACCATACCCCCCAAAACTTTGACAAAGTCGCTATCTTTTAATAAATCATTGTCTGCCTGTACATCGATTTCAACTATATCGCGGGTGGCCTTGACCATCTTCATCGTCGGATGGCCTTCCTGTACCGCCAACGCAGTCTCATGAGGAATGTGGGCAGTGATCACGATCAACTGCGTCAGTGCCGAGTTAGGATACATGATATGAACCTATGGTGCAAGTCAACCCAGCTCAGATGTATGGAAATGAAGTGATGCTCACCGTGTAGTTGCCGTCGTTCCATTCTACCGGAACCATTGAAGACATCTGATCTTGCGCCATCATCAGCAAAATTGCGAAGTCGTAGATGTCGATATGGTCTGCGTCCTGCTCAGTATACGGTGGTTCAAGTTCATCAATCTCTTCCGGGTCATCAAGGTCCTTTCCAGCTCTAGCCGCGTGTCGATGATGCGCATCGGTGTAGTAACAGATGGGAATTCCGTCGACAACAGCTCCACTAACGCAAGTTATGATTTGCCATTCACGATCCGCAACTGTGAGCAGGTCGGTATTTGAAAAGTGAATCCCTTTGAGTTCGCACAACTGTGTCACGGTACGCTCAAGGAAACCTGGGATGAGGTCTAGTATTTTCCGTTTATCCCCGATGTCCTGCGCAGTGCGAAAAATGTTAACGACAAGCCTGGTGTAGAATAGGGGGGTGCCTTTGGAGATTGTCGTATTTTTCCTGGGTAGCGGCTGGTCTGCTAACGGCGAGAAAATCTGCCTGATGAGATCTTGGGGCCATCGAAGAGGATTGATGTCCTGCAGTGCGACGAAGGGGTTTGGAATCTGACGCAACGTAGTGGTGGTGGATGTGAGGGATAGCTCCGGGTCAGTGGTGGGCTCCGTTCCAGACATTGAAGAAATGTGTTGTCGGTATGAGGGACGAATTTTTGACGAAGCTGTTGATTTGGCCGTTCGTCTTTATACTCGCTTGGACGATGCCGCTTTTGGCACAGCCTCGTGTCGACACGATTATCGTTGTGAAAGAGAACAACATGTTGTCTTTAAAGGTCTCTTCGGATCTCTTGTCAGAATCACCGCTCTACTCAACAACCGGCGACAGGTCCGCCAGAAGAAAGCGGGCTGCAGAAGTGATCGCTTGGTCAACGGTCATTCGGAGTTCTCCTAGTACACCAGGCCGCAAGTTTTCCAAGAGTACCGAATTGTTCCAGAGTAAAAATCTTAGAAATGAGTCTGTAGTTCATTGGTGTTCTTGCGGATGAATGTGACTTGTCGATGATCAGAATTGTTGCGGATCGTGGTCTTCCCTTATTGCGTCTGCTAGTAGACTACTGAACGGTGCTCAAGTATTGCAGACAGAGTCTCTAACTTACTTCCGAGGGCTGTATTCCGCTGTATGGGGAAAAAGATGGGGCGAGCGAGGCAGACTAGCGCGACTTCATCAGCAAAACTCCATCTGTCTGGCATGGTCTGGCACGACTGGTGCGTCTGGCATGTCTGGCAGGTTGGCCGTCAGAAATTGCTGCCCCCTCAGGATTTATGACAATCTCATAATCGTTCGGAAATTATCATTCAGTCAGATGTGGTCAGAATTATAGCCACCCACCAGTACTTGAGTATAAGTTATCAGGGGTCAACATGTAGTTACAGTTAAAAGGCAACTTCATTGGCATGATGATCAGCATACTTATTTACAAAAAAAGCCTTGAAGGCATCTAGAGACCAGTAATGACGAAAATGAGGGGGAATAAAAGAGGTACCGTAGACAGGAATTAAGTGTGCGCCTCTAAGAATGGAATCGAGATGTACAACGGTGGTCAACCTTCTTCCTTGGCGATCCTCTTCTGGTTTTACGACCCACATGCCCGTTTGCTCATTGGGTGACCGGCCGTCCTTCTTGAACCATTCCACGAGAGCACAAGGATATTCCTCTCCTTCGTAGCTGAAGGAGAAGAATAATTTAATACGGACGGCACTCATACCTCGAAAGCCGCGCTCGTTTTGCTTTTCGACAACAAATGCGCAGTCGCGGCGAGGTCCTGTGCTCCGCCAGGAAGGGGTGGACCGAATCCGCTCACGCCGCATACCACGGATACCGGATGGGTCACTGGGAGCATAGAAGGAGGCAATGGCGGAATGGTAGACTGATATTGGGGATATACCTTTCAGAAGGTCGTCGTCGTCATCCGAGTCGACATGGGCATCGAGTTTATTCCCACTGAGTTGATCGTAGAGGAAGGAATGGAGGAGATCGGGAAAGTTAGGCGTCTCGATGTAACCAGCTAGCTCATGGATGCCTGAGGGGTATTTGCGTTCTTATTGAATATATTAGCATATAAAATGAAGCAGAAAGATAACAGCGGGCGTACCTCTTGTCCGTGCCAGCTGTACATCAGCCATGACTTTCTCGTCATCTATAGGACCTCCATCATCGTCATCATCAGCAGTAACTCCAGGGAGGGGACCTCGATCAGGTGGCAGCATCTCGCGTGCGATGAAATCGGCTCGCGCCGCAGCTAGCTTGTCAAGTCGTTGGTTTGTGATTAACATTTGACCCAACGCTTCATAGCGGCTTGAGCGTCTCCATGGTTTTTTGACAGCGGTGATGTGGCGAGATTCCGTGATGGACGAGCAGAGCCCATTCGGAGCACCGAAATCTTGGATATTTACGCGATAGTGGACAAGGGAATGCTGACGTGGCAGTGAGAAGCCGCGCTCACGCACACCTGATGATCGGAAAACTTCGCGGTAGGTGTGGAAGCGATGTAACGCGTTATCGAGGGCATTGAGGGTGTTGAGGTCGAAATCGGAACGCCGCGCAAGGTAACAGAAGTCGAGGAAGGCAGAAATGCATTTGACGGCATCCGGATGGACAAGACCATGTATAGCAGGTAAGTATACCTTGTAAACATGATATCAGTGAGATTATTACTCAGAAATGTGATGATATGTACTTTCATGAGAGCTTTTGAGTCATCTCCTGTCCATTGCTTGAACCGACGGCCTTGCTTGAATCGGCGTAGCTCAGGAAAGGCCGGCGTAGCTGCAAGTCTGAATAATGTGGTCACATTTAGACGCGCAAGCAAATTGAGAGAATATACACATACCGCCGGTCAATTTCATCCATAATTCGATCCGCCTCTGCTTTCTCATACGTCATCTCAAGATATTCCCCCACCCACTCAACCAGATGATCCTTAAACGTCCCTTTGATAGCTTGGTGGAGCAGATCTGATGAGATTAGCTCATGGATGTCTGCCCGAGGGAAGTCGCGCGTAAAGGGTATGATCTCGGTGTCGACGCCGTATTCATCCCACAATGTTGTCGAGTCAAATTCCTGGAGAAGGGCATCGGTCAGCTCATTGCTTCGGACAGAGGCCGCTCCGTCAATGTCGGTAGGTAAGGCAGTGCAGCTAAGACGGGATTAATAAACATAATTAATTATAGAAAGATGTAAACGTACCGAGGACACCAGCCCTGCTTAAGACCTGCCAGCATGACCTGTTCTGGATAGTCGGCAATAAATGGTCCTAAACCGAAGATGACACGACGAAAATGGCCATCAGGACAACGGTAGACTGCAGGGGTTGACATGGCGGGCTTTAATGTGGAGAGAATTGCCGATATCGATGAATGGTAGAGTTGCCGCTTGAATTTTCGGAAGGCAGGGTCCTTATCATATTTACGGTCACCTAATGAGAAAGCAAGTTCAGTAAGACCCCACTGAGACGCATATATTAATAAAACTACCAACTTTTTGGGATGGCAAGAAAGCCGATTGGGATGACCCCATTCCGATGCGCGCGACGAACAGAGTTCCGTATATCCCCAATCGAGAAGTATAATGGATGATATTCGATGTCGCCGGTACCAACCGTGACGGTGGTTTTGTCGCTGCCTAGGATAACCGGAACGAACATACTCCCAGCATTATCCGCCGGATTTTCATTGTAAATGATATCCTAAAGAATTTGTCAATTTGACCACGCAAGGTGAAGAAAAGAAATGTACGCATTGACGCCATGAAAAATCCCCGGACATGAAGTCTGAGCGTCGACGTGTACCGTTTGCATCTAGCTCAACATATGGTGCGTAGTCAATTTCTTGGTCAAAGTCGGGGTTCGCGAGCATGTTGCGAGCAACCACCTCTGGATCACGGTGCCATATCTCATACTCCTGCTTTCTCCAGTTGGGTGCAGCATCATCAATCTCCTCATCGAGAGAAGTCTTGAAACATTTCCACGGAGCATCGCCTTTCAAGTTTGATTCGGTAAGGAGATGCAGGACTTCACAAAGCTTAAATTTGACTTACCCTCCTCGATAGCGTCAATCTTATCATAGATGTGTTTGTATGTATCGAAGGGTCCAACACTACCATGTTTCGTGAGCGATAATGCCCACAATTCCAGGAGGTGGTTAATGTTGCCCTGTGACATCTCCTCCTGGCGGTATAAGAAATCGGCGACCTTGAATTGAAGCCCATCTTCGAAAGGCTTCCAGTCTCCGGAAGCAGCGGTAGGGCGAGGTGGTGGTGGGGTTCCATTAGGAAGATAATGGCCATATTCATCACAGGCACGTCCTGGAAAAAAGGAGAGTTAAAATGAAATCCATCAAAAATGAAATCCATCAGACGCCGACAAGATAAGGAAAACTTACCATTCACGAAGGGATGATAAATTTTTTGAGGCCGGAGGGGTTCGCTGGCACTTGGTGACTCATGAGCAGAATCGGAGGGTGTATGTGGTGCTGGTGATCCTTCTGGGAAAGGATCAATGGTATCGGGTGGGAGCTGTGGTGATGAGCGTGTTGGAGATGGTGGGACTTGAACATCTGGAATAATAACATGGTGTCGCCTATTGGCCCTTGGGTGGACAGTGCGAACGTGATTTGTGCGCCCTGATTCACCTCGAAAGGTTTTAGGACATCCTCGAAAAGGACAGGATAATGTTTGAATGCCTCTGGAGCGTCGAGAACCTCGTGGCATTGCAAAAAAATTGGCGTAGAGAAGGGCGATGGACTATTGGCATAAAGGAGGGCGATGGACTTGGCGAAAATGAAGATTTTGTGAACGGAGCATGACTAACATGATCGACAAATTTTTTCGACCCGGTTTCCCCTCAACTTCGATAACCGGCTTGCCCCTCCACCTCGATCATCGCCGTGGTGCCATTCTGGTCGCTTCACCTTTTTCCCATTCCCGCTTGACGCTGCTCGCAATAGAACAAATACACCTAACATGGAGGGCACATCAAGTCGGGCCTCAGCAAAGCGCAAGACGACTTACCCACGAGACCACCCCATCGAGAACCCGAAACCCCCCAAAAGGACGAAAGCTGAGATCCAGCAGGCAGCCAAGGAGCGAAAGGAGGCAGACCTAGCCAAAAAGGCCGCTGCAGATGCCGAGAAAAAGAACAAGCTCCTCCAGGCTGAGGAGAAGCGCAAGCTGAGTGCTCAGCGTGTCGCCACCATTGAGGACGCTGTTCAACGATCACAAAAAGAGCGTCAGAGGCATTCAGAGCGCCCAGATCTCAGAACGATGGAAACCTACCGAGAGCAGCTTCAGAAGCAGAAAGATTTGGAGATCGTGCACATTGCCAGGGAGGAGGACATCAATGACCTGGGGGTGGAGGATGTCGATGACCTGGAGGAGGAGGACGTCGACGAGCTAGAGGAGGATGACATGTATATGGATCTTCCACAGGCTGAGCTCCCACCAGAATCGACTGTCGACACTGATTCAGATGGGGTTCATCTTGGGCTTTCTGAAGATGAAGAGGACGACACTTACAGACCAGCTGGTCCTCAAAACGATGACGGAGATGATGATGGAGATGACTCGGCTGACTCTATGGTGGTGCTGCAAAGGAGCAGACAAAAACGGCCGGAAAAAAAGAAAAAAAAGGTAAGTCGTCATACATTCATCGGAATGTTGAAGAACTGACCAGTGACCATATTGAACGTCCAGGAGATAGGAAAATTGCAGGCTGAGGTTCAAGCACATCGCCAGGTCGCTTCAACAGTGTACGCTCGTCCTGACTTACGGTTGTTAGACAAGGAGATGAGAGAACGAGGTAAAAAAAAAAAGTACGTCCGTGGGAGTTGTTGCTGTGTTTTCGGCTAACGTCTCCGCCGACAGGTCAAGTGGGAAAGCTGCAGAAATTGGAGGGCTACACCGCAACTGGAAACAAAGGGCTCAAGCCTCCTCTCAGGTGCCAGCTGTCTCTTCAACGTCTCCAGCCACACTTGCCCCCGCTGCCCCACCTCCGACCTCGAAATCGCGTACAGTCCACCGAGGTCCAGCTCCCAATCTAGTAAGCAACAGGGATGATTTGGAGGATACGGAGCAAGTGGATGGTGGGGAGATAGGTGTGGACGAAGATGACGAATTCCTTCAAGCCGTGAGGGAGAGTAAAGAGGCATCTACGATGGTTAGTAGGAAATACCACAAGGGTGGAACTAAGGCTGTAAGTCAAAATTTATTTCGCAAACCTCAGTGCTTACACATGTATCTAGATGGGCATCAAGCTGAAGACGGCAGACATATCCGCTGTAAAGCGTGATGCGTCCGCTCGTCGTCCAGCAAAGCCACGCTACAAGAACGGACATCTTCCGTTCGGAAACCCAACTCGCGACCTGCTGACCTGGCGCGATGCGGTCCTGCCAGCGATCATCGATTGGGCTGGGACACTTGAGGAGCCATTTGCCGTTAACTCCCATCCCGATCTCCAGGATGTTGTCGAGGACAACTGGAATGAAGAATTCCCGGAAACTCCTGCGGATGATGCTGTCCAGGCTGTGGTACGTTACATGATGTGCTTGAATTCACTGGCTATTACTCGTGTCTTACCTTCTACCAGGCAAGTTCGGCGATCCGTAATTGGAGAAGTGCCATTGGAAAGCATGCTCTCTCGCGGCTCACCAAAATTTTCGCCGCCGAACCATTCAAGAATTCGAAGAGCCAACGCAAGGAGTACGTAGAGAAGGAGTTAAACGGATTAGCTTATATATATCGTGATCCAGAAGCCAAGGTAAATGGATTAATCTCATCATTGTCGGTCCTTGGCCTCTGACCTGTGGTTATTAGTCTGGAGCATACCGTTCTCCGGCGCTAATGGAGGTCTACGCTGCACATCAACAGATCATCACGAAAACTGACAAGTTCTATGGTTATGGAGCCGGTGCCCTGTCACTGTGTGCAGCAGCGGTGCGTCTCGACAAGTTGTTCACATGTTTCCCATCCTTAACTGTCTTCTTCTTATACTCAAGCATGAGCGAGCGCTCAAGCTCTGGCGAACCGGCAACATGCCCACCAAAGACACGAAAAAGAGCTTCGTTCGTAAACCCTGGGCTATTCGAACAGCAGCACATTACAAGGTCGTCGCAAACCTGACAGAACGGCAGTGGGGTGACATTCACGAGGCTTCGTCAGCCGTCGGATTGGTAGATGTTGACGCGACGGCGGCTGATGATAGCGAAATCGAGGATCCCGAAGACCTCGTACAGCTGTCATCTGAAGCTGAGGGTGAGGATCTGTAATGTCCCAGTCCAACGATACCAGTCTATATAGCTGCTGAATGCATTTAATATTTCTGAAAATTGTACCACAAACTGGTTACGAACTGACGGATACATAAATTGAAAAACTTATGATACATTATGTTGTCAGAAAGATTTTCGACCTCAGAATCAACTGCTGGGGCATGAAACTGTTATGGCATCGGGAGCGTCATTATGTCGCCATACCAAAGATGGAAGTCTGGAAGTGTCTGGCACGTCTGGCGCCAGACGCGCCAGACGCGCCAGACGCATGGAGTTTTCCTGATGTTAACCTTATGTTATCAGAATGTGTTCCGAATTACTTGCCTAATCGCAAGGAGATGGTGCCAGAACACATCCAGAGCGTATACATGACATGCAAATTGCACGCCAACGTACCGGAGAGCTCTATACTATGAAAGGCAATCTCAAACAAATGCTTTACTACGGAACAACAGCGTCCAAAGCGTACAGCACTTCATCATAATCATCAGATCAACACTGTCACTGACCATCGATCGTTTTTCGAACAGGCGGACGATGCGAACGTCGCTGAATTCCTTGGAAGTCTCAACATTCCCCTCCAGGATATCAATGTTCCCATTGGCAGTGAGTGTCATCCCCAGTAATTGCATTGAGTATTCTTGCTTACTTGGATATGAATCCTTGCACGTAGTAAACTGCGTTCCCGTCTCCGCTTTCGGTGTCGCCGGCACCTCCTGCAACACCCAGACTGTCTGCTGCGAGAACAACAACTTCGTGAGTACTTGTGAAATACAAACACAGAATGGCGTCGTCGCGATTGGCTGCACTCCCATCAACATCAGCGTTTGAAGTTCTTATATACCCCACGTACCTAGTACGGACACTCCACACTCTCTTAGATCAGTAGATACTTTTCATAATTAGTTTATTAGAAATACTTGGTTCTATCGAATTGTTTCTATTGCCTGTGTGGGTGTGAGACTAACGGTGACTTTACAGCGGTCCAGCAAAGCTGCTTCGGTTGGACAGCGAAGTATAGTTGTCTGTAAAGTCATTCAAAATCATCGCAGAATGTGGCCTTCACTTTTTGTCGCCCCTTCTACGCTGGATATTAGGATTGCACTTGCGCGCGGGATGGTGCTGTTTGAAACCTGAGGCTTCATTGAGATTGTTAGCACGAGGAAGCCGCCATCGCGGTCCATCATGCCCTGATCAAGGACATCTATGGGAATGTACCACCCTCCCTGCACGTACAACCGCACAGCTTCCGCCCATCCATGCCGATTCCGCGCGTTCTCGTGCAGCGCGCCGGGGTCTCCACCCCTTCGTTCTGCTCAACACGCGCCGCTGAGGACAACGCATTCGTAGAAGAACCACCACGCGCAATGAGCACGATCCTGCGTGCCCATCCCGCGTGGGACGACCTCGCCGTGCTCGCTCACGAGCACCAGCATCTTCTGCGCCAGACAAGCTAGCATGGTACGCGTCTGCCCTTTTCGCGACGGTTTGGATGCCCCCGCGGAGATCAGTGAGGTAAAAGTTGCTTGAAAAAGCGCCTGTTTCGTCCCACCGAAACGAGCGAATGGAGGTGGCGTATGGGACCCAGCGCGATGAACATACCGGAATTGGAGGTGAAGGGGTTATCGAGGATCAATGCTCGAATGCGTGTCGTGGTCAGCTCCTCAAGCGCTCAGCAGCGAAATTAGTCTCGGGACGATGGAGAGGTGGTGATTTAAGGCGGAGCCGGAAACTTGAAGATGGCCCTTGTTGTCGGCATTGTGTATTTGTATCTCCTCTCGCAGTTGAACGTTGATCCTTCAGAGCTACCGCAGAAGATCCCTCTCGAAGTGATATTTGCGAGCACCCAGCAAAGAAGAAGAATAAGTGGCAGGTACGTTTAGGGCAAGAAAAGTATGGGGGAAAGGAAAAAACCGAAATACCTTGTTTGACGAGTGCAGGAGACGGTGCAGCGCCAGAAAGGAGCGGAATGAGGGACGAAACGTCGTACTTATCGACCGCTGCAAGGTTAGCACAGCCTAACACATTGGAGGTCCAGACATGCCAGGATGGCAAGGACGGGGAGAACCAGGGGCACGACGAGCACAAGGGTGACCTGGTACTTTTCGATGCTCGCGCAGAACTTGTCGGTGTTGAAGCGGGCCTACAAGCTTGAGTGCCACATACCTGAGGAAGGTGGATGAGTTTGACGGCGCTTGCCAGAAGGAAGGGGGCAGGGTGTGGGTAACGTGGATGCGGTGTGAGAGGGAAGGATGCCGAGAACACTGTCGTAAGAGCGTGGAGAATGTGGGTTTTGAGGATGGGATGATGGTAATCTTCGCTTTCGCGGGCGTCCGCGGCTTGGATGATTCTTGTCTAATCTACACCCTTGGGCTTCCCCATTGTGCCTCTGCAGAGTCTGCACATAGGATTGGGACGTCATCACTCGCACAAGGGACGGTACGCCTCGTGCGCATCGGGCCCTCCCAACCTCCGCTCCGGCTGCAGCACTAGCGCACCCATGATCATCAGTAACGAGAGCCTTCGCGCACCAGCCATGCGATGCATAACTGGCCTTCCTGCCCACCGGAATGCAGCCTCTTGGACGGAGATGCGGAGGCGGGTCGTCGAGGGGTATGCGGAGCTGGGCCAACATGGCGAGGACTTCGGTATGGATGTTCCCACTCTTTGCTGGTGCGCTGCTGGCAACTGGAATGTGAGTTGATCAAGGTATCTGCGTCATTGGGTTATTGGAGGGTATGCATTGGAGACCAGCGGCGCCTGCAAAGGGTTGGGTGTAGATTGGAGGACTCGGGTGCATCGCGCTCCAGCTGAAGTGGGACAAGACGAGGAGCACTTCGCCACGGCAGGCAAGTCGCAGGAGGAGGGGAGGGGAGGAGGACTTGAAGCCATGGACGAGGCTGAGGGAAAGGTGGCCGTGTGTGAGACGGTGGTGCGGGACTTCGAATTGACAAAGGCGTGAGCATCGGTGGGGAAGCTAGCGATGATGTCGAGGAGGCTAGGTGAAAAGAGGTGAGTGAAGACGGATGAGCCAGCGATGGGCACCGTCGTCGCGGCTCGTTACTTCTCCATCGTTGAATGGATAGATGTAATCATGTAATGGTGCTGAATAGTATGTCATGCTCGTATTTACTGACACAATTGAACGTAGATTAATCATAGGGTGTCAAGTTCGCTACTTTGATACCATGTTCAACCATACCCCCCAAGACTTTGAAAAAGTCGCCATCTCCTAAAAGATCATTGTCTGACTGTACATCGATATCAAATATATCGCGGGTGGCCTTGACCATCTTCATCATCGGGTGGCCCTCCTGTACCGCCAACACAGTCTCATGAGGAATGTGGGCAGTGATCACGATCAATTGCGTCAGTTCTGCGGTAGGATACATGATATGAACCTGCAATGCCATTTAGCCCAGCAGAGATGTATGGAAATGAAGTGAAGCTTACCGTGTAGTTGTCGTCGTTCCATTCTGTCGGAACCTTCAAAGACATCTGATCTTGCGCCATCATCAGCAATACTGCGAAGTCGTAGACGTCGATATGGTCTGCGTCCTGCTCAGTGTACGGTGGTTCGAGGTTATCAATCTCTTCCTCCTCCTCAACATTCTTTCCAGCTCTAGACGCGTGACGATGATTGGCATCGGTGTAGTAATAGATGGGAATTCCGTCGACAACAGCTCCAGTAATGCAAGTAAGGATTTGCCATACACTATCCGCAACTCTGAGCAGGTCGTGGTTAGCAAAGTGAATTTCTTTTAGAGTGCACAACTGTGTCACGGTACGCTCGAGGAGATCTGGGATGAGCTCTAGTATTTCCCGTTTATCCCCGATGTCCTGCGCAGTGCGAAGCGTGTCAACGATAAACCTGGAGTAGACTGGTGGAGTGCCTTTGGAAAGAGTCATATATTTCCTGGGTAGCGGCTGGTCTGCTAACGGCGAGAAGATCTCCCTAGTGAGATCTTGGGGCCATTGAAGAGGATTAATGTCCTGCAGTGCGACGAAGGGGTTTGGAATCTGACGCAATGTGGTGATGGATGCGAGGGATAGCTCCGGGTCAGGGGTGAGCTCCGTTCCAAACATATTGTGAAGAAACGTGTTGTCAGTATGAGGGACGAATCTTTGACGAAGCTGTTGATTTGGCCGTTCGTCGCTTAGACGATGCCGTTTTTGGTACAGCCTCGTGTCGACACGATTGTCGTTTTACTCGAGAACATCATGTCGTCTTTAAAAAAAGTCCTTCGGATCTCTTGTCAGAATCACCGCTCTACGTCAACAACGACGATACACCCGCCGGAAGAAAGCAGGCCGCAGAAGTCATCGCTTATCTAGTGGCCATTCGGAAATTACCTAGTCCCTCGCTGCGATATCCCCAGTCTTGAAAGACCCATTCAGGGTGATCGAACCCCTCGTCACTGTGGAGTTATTGAGGTATTCACTCTAACGCACGCCGTCAATCAGTCACGGCAACGTGAAAAAATGTATGTATGCAAGCACAGCACACACCTCCATGACCGACGGATCGCGGACTTATAACTGGCCTGCCTCGCGACAAGGAGCCGCGCCTCGAGGTTCGGGAGCAGGATTTAGATGGTCGACCGGCAACACCTTGGGTGTCATTGAAGTGAAGGGTTCGACCTCCACTCGTAGCTTTACCAGTTCTACGGCACTGACCCGATTTGTCCCCGGGACACACATCGAAGCTCATCGAAGGATCGGATAGACAGGGGCTTGGGGACATGGATGACGCGAGGCCAGCTACGAAGTGACTAATATGTGTATATTTTATAGTCTCTTGCGAGGCACCGAGAAAAGAACATTTGAAGATCTGCTAGAGCCTGTCATCATATAATTGCAAACGATGGGATGGAACGAAGGGCCATTGCGATGCACGTCAGAGACGTGCAGCACGTCAACTGTCGATCGTGGAAGGTGCCAACGACCAATTGAAAAGGTGGAGCACCCTTGACATCATTATGGAACCATGCACATTCAATATCAAGTCATTGGTCGAGAGCCTTAGAGGATTAATAAAAGAGGGAACGACGTTAGAACGACAAGCAAGATTCTTTTTGAAGCAAACAACCTTGACGATGCGCCGATGGACGTAGTGCCTGGCGGGAATCCCAAAATGGTCGTCCAGCTCGCTCCAAAAATAGACCCAAACGGGTTTGCTCTGATCCTTTAAAGAATTGAAAGGCAATGACGTCGCCATATCATCATCGCCCTGCGTAGAACCTATATAAACCAGCACGCAATCCACGCTGGTCTTCCATTTCAGCAATCTCCCCCCACAATGTCGTTGCCACCAGCACCAAAAGATATCAGCAACAAGCCTGCATCGGGCTCCGTCACCGACCCCGTCAACAAGCAAGCCAAGGATGCCGACGTCGACCGCAAGGTCAGCCATATCCCTTATCTTAACCGGATTACAACTCAAGGGTCATTCTGCAGCTTCGCCTCTATGGCATCATCGAGGCCTTCCGCCGGGGCCGCTTGCCGTCTAACGACCAGATCGACCAGACTCTGCAGTACGTGCTCGACCACTCCCCGGTTGATGTCGACCGTCTCTCGCCGGACGGCAAGAAGCTCGTACAGGATACCCATGACATAATCGAGACCGCACGCCTCATGGTTCAGGAGAAGAATGCCGACGAGCTCTTCCAACAGTTTGTCTGGCACACCCGCGACATTGACAGCGAAGCCGTCCGTGAGGGCATGCCGGGTAAGGAGGGTGTGCCTCTAGATCGCGAGAAGATGGACTCGGATTCACAACTGGGTGCGTTTTTCATTAAAAGTCAATCATATATGCGTCATTAAACGAACGTGATCTGCACCTCGACAGCCGTACAACACCTCCGCACGCTCCTCTCCCTCGTCCTCACCAACTCCGAAGTCCGCAAGCTTTTCTCCGACTTTTCGCTCATCGGCCGCGACCTCCTTTCCACCGGCCTGCAAAAGGCTTCGGGGCACATAGCCCCCTCCAAGGACGCCCTTGCCCACGTCGACTCCGCCGGCCCCCAGGATGAGTTTATCACGGAGGGTGGACGCCCGGCGGGCCCTGGCGAGACACCCGTTCTCGAGGCTCGTGTGCCTGGAACGGGCGTGAGCGTAAAGCAGGATCCGAAAGAAGGGGGGGCGCGGATACGGGGTGAGGGTGGGGAAGAGCGGGGCGTCGGGGAGGTGAAGGAGACGCTTGGACAGGAGAAAGGGAAGGCGATGGAGGGCGTGAGGGGGGAGGTGGGGGAACGCACGGGCGTGGATCCGGGGGATAGGGAGCAGGTAAAGGGCGCGGCAGGACAGGCCGGACGGCAGGGCATGGAAGAGCACAAGACGCGCGGGGAGGGGCAGGAGCAGCAGTCCCTTCAGCAATCATCTTCGCAAGCGCGCGACGTGGGTTCGGATGCTGCGCAGTCTGGTCTCGACAAAACGGATACCTCGCGCCTTGAAAAGACTGCGCGTGGGATTGTTGGAGACGAGCGTGTGGAGCGCGCTACCGGGGGCGCGCAGGATATCCGGGACAGCGCAAAGCAGCGCGGGGAGGAGGAGGCACAGCAACGTGAGCGTGCGGCGGGCGGGGAGGACGTAGATGTTGAGCGTAAGAAGGGGGGGTTCATGGGCCGCATGAGGGGCGTTCGGGTGCGTTGTGGTTTTTTGCTTCCTTTCATTGAAACTGAGCTGACGTTGCGTGCCGCCTGTAGGATAACTTAACGGACCGAATGCCACAAGAAGAACGGGATCGGCTTGAGCGGGGCAAGAAGTTTCTAAGTGAGGAGTATTTCCCGCCGGAGAGGAGGGAGCAGTTTATCTACCGCGGGAAGAAGGTGCGTTCGAAAATAAGCCCTTACCACTTATATATCCAAAATACTTCATCCATCTGCACCTGAGAGTAACGCCCATATACTGACTTGTGCTTCCTTGCAGGTCATCATCGAGTGCCAGAAGCACGAAGACTATCAGGAGGCGCTACGCTGGCTGCTCTCATACATCGAGGAATACGCCGCCCACGGGCGCAGTGCTGCCCATACCCAGAAGGAGGGTGTGCGCGGCGTTAGTGAGGTGCGTCCTTTTCTCCCTTAGACAGGTATATTCGTTGCCCCCGCTGACGGGTCTGGCTTTCGACAGAACAAGTCGCTGAAGCGCGCAATCACGGAGATCCGGACGCTGCTCGAGCGTTTCGCGAACGGGAAAAGCATGGAGATGATCTTGGACGCATTTAGTGCGTTGCGTGATGATGCTCATAGGGACAAGGAGCTTCGGGATTGGTTCAAGGCTGTGGACCAATATATGCGCAAGGTTGTATCGCTTGATAATCTTTGACCAGACAGACATATGCTGACCTTGAGGTGGTGGATGCAGGTGCTTCTCGAGCCAGGTTACGTGCTGGAGCCGGACTGCAATAGTCAGGCAAATCGCTTGCGCGACGGTGGACGCCAATTCTACGATGTCAAGTACAAAGGTCATTTCGATCACTTGTTCAACAATATAAGTGATTGGTTCCGTGCAATGGGCGATGATCCGGTGTGTATCCTCCCTTCCCTGCTCAAGAGAGGTACATTTTAAATGGACGTTCTTGCGCGGACAGACCAATGTGCGATTTGGAGAGGACTGGGCCCGGCTCACGCGCGACTTGCTCTTTGACAGCGAGGGAAGCCTCAAGTTCAAGAAGGAGCTGTGGAACGACATTCGCAAAGTTATCCTGCCGCAGCTCGTCGATAAGGTTTGTGCCCTCTTTATCTCCTGCAATTTCGTCCCATTTCTGACATCCACCACCACGCAGGTCGGATACATCCCTATCCCGCGCATCGAGTACACGGACGACTCACTGGACCTCGTCGTGGAAAACCTCACGCTCTCCGGACGCAACCTCTTCCCCAACGTCGTCGCCCTCGAGGCGCACAACTTCGTTCGCTTCTCCCCTTACAATGCCATCACCGACGAGTCGCGCCACCGCTTCACTCTTACGTTCGGCCAGATGCAGGCCGACATGCGCGACGTCGCGTTCTATTACAAGAAGAAGACCGGGGTGCCGCGCATGAGCGATTCCGGGCTCGCGGATGTGGTCGTCGGGGGCGAGGGGCTCACGGTACGTTTGCTCTCAAATTCGTTTTCGTTATATTGTTTTTCCTGGAGTCATCACTGCTCATGGCGTGCATATAGGCAACGGTTGTGCTCGTCTCGGCAGGCAAAGACCGGTCCTCCGTGTTCAAGGTGCAGGACGTCCACGTCAAGGTCGCCGCGCTCAAGTTCAGCATCCGCGACTCGAAGCACGACTTTTTGTACAAGACACTCAAGCCGCTCGCCACCGCCCTCGTGAAGAGGCAGATCCAGAAGGCCATGGCGGACGCCATCCATACGGGCTTGGAGTACGTCGACGGCCAACTCGTCAGCGTGCGTGACCGCATGGAGAGTGCGAAGTCGGAGGGCGGGGAGGGGCGGGCGCAAAAATTGCAGGAGGTGAGTTTCCTTTCCTTCCTTCCTTCCTTCTGGGTGTCCTTGCCTCTTTCTTCCGTGTTGTTCACTCTGTCTGCTTGCAGCTCTTTAAGCGTAAGAAAGAGGAGGTCTCGACGAAGCCTTCGACGTCATCTAGCACCCTCGGCGCTTCGCACTCCCAGTTCAAGGTCGTCTCGAACAAGCGCAACTCGCTTTTGTCGAGTGCGGGGCATCCTGCGGGGTGGGTCAATCGTACGGCAGAGAAGGAGGAGCTCGCGGAGAAAGGCGAGGAATGGCGGTCCGAGGCGTGAGTGTTGTGTGTTTGGAAGTCGTCCAAGTGCATTTTAGTCTGATGTGTGGCTTTTTCCAGGTTCACGATCGTCAAGTGAAAATGTGTGGTCTCCCGCGCCACTCTAGGATTCTGTATGTTCTTGCGTGGCGCTGCTCTCTTGCTTGGTTCTTTAATTAACAAGAAAAAGCTCACTCAGTTGAACGATCCTTCTTTCCTCGGGTTTCTAATATCTGCTATCCGTCACGCCTTTTAATGACCTCTTGTACCTCTGTACCTTAGCTGCCTACCCTCTTCTTCTTTCCCTTTGACCTGCGTTTCATTGTTGTTGTATGATCAGATAATTCGTTGCTGAAAGGAATTCGAACCATGTGTCTTGTCTGCCTGCTCTTGTATTATATTATCTGCATAGTTTGCTTCTCGATTCTGCACGCATATTAGTTCGAGGTGTTCCTTTTCAACAAGGGCGGGACGAGGACGTTGGAGTTTCGACTTGTCTACATCATGGCAGAGGCCGTTGTAAGCTGGCGTCCCTCTTACTTCTGCGCTGATGGACGTAATATGAAGCACTGTAAAAAATGGTTTTTCAATACTTTTTTTAAGGAGAGCAAACTTGACTGGAATATAAGATGAATCGGTGGGACGTAAATTGTTCCATGTTTCCTAGAGAGCTTTGACACCCAGGGTCAGGATGGCTTTAAGTAAGTACTGCTGAAGCGGTCTCATGATGTCTATTTGAGATCGAAGATCTCATCAGAACTTGCACTTACATTTGCCGCCGTTCCATCGATATCCGGTCGAAATCAATTGCTTGTGTGCCATCACTAATAGCAGGACGCCTTACTTCTCCGGTCTCTCACGGCTGCGCGAGGGTTCGATCCTCGAGTAAGGCGATACTTTGTCCCATGACCCTCGGGGACTGGAGCACTGAATTGCTGATCTCGTGCGGTACCTCCGGTGAGAGTACACACAGGAAGGGGTCACACAAGTCCGGTTCTGCTGAGTGATCAGCAGTCTCGGCTCTGGGTCGGCACGCACGGATCAGCCGTCTGCCCAATGTCTGAGGGTGTCCAGAGACCCAACCCCACCACACACCCACGACGCAGGGTTACGTCATGCTTCGCTTCGCATCATGTGACAGACTCCCTCGTTCAATTCTAAGATGGGCAGATCCACTTCCATCGGACAGTTAGGGTAGCGGTTAAGCCCTCTGACGAGCCCCTTCGCAAGGGCGAAACTGTTCACCTTACTTCTCCGGTCTCTCACGGCTGCGCGAGGGTTCGATCCTCGAGTAAGGCGATACTTTGTCCCATGACCCTCGGGGACTGGAGCACTGAATTGCTGATCTCGTGCGGTACCTCCGGTGAGAGTACACACAGGAAGGGGTCACACAAGTCCGGTTCTGCTGAGTGATCAGCAGTCTCGGCTCTGGGTCGGCACGCACGGATCAGCCGTCTGCCCAATGTCTGAGGGTGTCCAGAGACCCAACCCCACCACACACCCACGACGCAGGGTTACGTCATGCTTCGCTTCGCATCATGTGACAGACTCCCTCGTTCAATTCTAAGATGGGCAGATCCACTTCCATCGGACAGTTAGGGTAGCGGTTAAGCCCTCTGACGAGCCCCTTCGCAAGGGCGAAACTGTTCACCTTACTTCTCCGGTCTCTCACGGCTGCGCGAGGGTTCGATCCTCGAGTAAGGCGATACTTTGTCCCATGACCCTCGGGGACTGGAGCACTGAATTGCTGATCTCGTGCGGTACCTCCGGTGAGAGTACACACAGGAAGGGGTCACACAAGTCCGGTTCTGCTGAGTGATCAGCAGTCTCGGCTCTGGGTCGGCACGCACGGATCAGCCGTCTGCCCAATGTCTGAGGGTGTCCAGAGACCCAACCCCACCACACACCCACGACGCAGGGTTACGTCATGCTTCGCTTCGCATCATGTGACAGACTCCCTCGTTCAATTCTAAGATGGGCAGATCCACTTCCATCGGACAGTTAGGGTAGCGGTTAAGCCCTCTGACGAGCCCCTTCGCAAGGGCGAAACTGTTCACCTTACTTCTCCGGTCTCTCACGGCTGCGCGAGGGTTCGATCCTCGAGTAAGGCGATACTTTGTCCCATGACCCTCGGGGACTGGAGCACTGAATTGCTGATCTCGTGCGGTACCTCCGGTGAGAGTACACACAGGAAGGGGTCACACAAGTCCGGTTCTGCTGAGTGATCAGCAGTCTCGGCTCTGGGTCGGCACGCACGGATCAGCCGTCTGCCCAATGTCTGAGGGTGTCCAGAGACCCAACCCCACCACACACCCACGACGCAGGGTTACGTCATGCTTCGCTTCGCATCATGTGACAGACTCCCTCGTTCAATTCTAAGATGGGCAGATCCACTTCCATCGGACAGTTAGGGTAGCGGTTAAGCCCTCTGACGAGCCCCTTCGCAAGGGCGAAACTGTTCATTGATGGCATCCTGTTCGGTGTGTAGTCCGGGGTCAATTTTATTTTGCTGCTTTCGAACTCCAAACTTGAAAGATGATGCGTTTGTCCGGTCACGAGTCCATCATCATGCATCAACTCTTGAGCTTGAACTCTCGTCAGATCCAACTTGTGAAGGTCGCACAATCGTTCAACGGCGCGATGTTGGCAAAGAAAACGGCATCCTCCGTAAAGATAAACGGTCAAAACAATCCCTTGATAGATATGCCATTGACAACGCATTCTTCACAATATATCTGGAACAATGCTCACCATTGTAACAGACCCGGAGCTAGCACCCACATCCACCACTGCATTGCGTCAAATACAAAACCCCTTCATCGCACTCCGGCACATCAATCCCCTTCGATGGCCACAAGACCTCATCATCGACAAGGCGATCTGCTCGGCATTGGTAGACCAGCCTCTACCCAGGGAAAATATAGATGTACCCAAGGCCCGACCACTGGACTGCACTTTCGTCGTCGACAGGTTGCGCACCATGCAAGAGACCAGAGATACACGGGAAACGCTAGTGCTCATCCCAGCACTCCTCGATCTTACTGTGGAATGGTTGTGCGAACTAAAAGAAGTAGGACTCGGTCTGGGCACTGGCGAGGTGCTCAGAGTTGCAAATCGTTCATGGGACACTGTCCCCTGCACCACTGGAGCTGTCATCGACGGAATTCCCATCTATCACTACATCGATGCGCATCATCGACATGCGTCTAGAGTTGGAAAGGACCTTGATGACGTGGATGACATTGATGAAGTTGAGCCACCATACACTGAGCAGGACGTGGACCATATCGACATCTACGATCTAGAAGTCTTGCTGATGATGGCACAGGAACAGATGTTCTGGGGGATTCCGGTTGAATGGAACGACGGTAACTACACGGTAAGCATCGCTTCATTTTTCCCTACGTCTGGGCTGGGCTGAATTGGACCTCAGGTTCATGTAATGTATCCTACCTCGACGTTGACGCAGTTGATCGTGATCACTGCCCACATACCTCATGAGACTGCGTTGGCGGTACGCAAAGGCCACCCGACGATGAAGATGGTCAAAATCACTCGCGATATAATTGACATCGATCTACAGGCAGACGATGATCTATTCACGAAAAGCGATTTGTTCAAAGTCCTGGTGGGTATGGTTGAACATGGTATCAAAGTAGCGAACATGGTGCCCTATGGCCATTAGTTTACGTCTGATTGTGACACTAAGCACAACACAGCATCTCGAGTTCCGCGCCATCAGTCGGAGATCCTCCAGTAATCTCCTCAACGACCATGTTCCTAAGAAGGTGTGTTAACGACCTCTACTGCAAAGCCATCACATTGCCTTCCATTTTCTTACCTGAGGACATCGAACTTGCTCTCAAGAAGTGTCGTCTCCTCAGGATGCCTTTCCCAAATCGCCTGGGCTCATGTTGAGTCGCTATTGATCAACGACTTTCTTGTTGGTGTTGCGATGATCGTTTACATGAAGCAATACCAGCAGATCGGGGCGTCGAGTGTGCCTCTGGACACGTAGAGTCGACATAGGCGCATCCATGTTCTCAAAACGGATTTGTCCAATTACCGTTAACACGCAGCTCTGATTCTCGATTCTCCACGAACGCTCGTTTAAGGGATGCCCGTACACATTTCCGCATCACCGATTCAGAGCGTCCTGTCTCGCGCCCTACGTGTGTTTCCTCGCTTCGGGAGCGCCAGACATCGCTCCTATCTTCGATCTCTATACCAGATAAAGGGCCTAAGTGAGTTTTTTATAACGCCTCATATAACTTTTATATCGCCGAGTGCACTAAATGAAGTCCGACGGGCTTTTTTTCGCCTTTTTCTTATCTCAATATTGTGACGTTCATACCGCGCGCGGCGCATACTGACATACAAGCACATATTGTTATACTCAAATACATACTAAATCTCAGTTATTTGGAGATATTGCTACTCTAGAACAGACAGGTAGTGACAAAAACGTGGACTGGCACGGCAATTGCCTTGACCGGACACGCTTCCAAAATGGCATCCTCCGAAGGACTATCAAGATGATCGGCCAGCCTTTGATAGGTTCGTTAAGGTCTGTTCTCATACTTATCGACAACATTTCTCCTTACATGTCTGAAAAAGAGCCCGACCCGGCGCTGCCAGTGGTCAGAACATATTCCTCTATAGCACCCACTGCATCCACTACAAATCCAAATCCCTTCCTCGCACTAAAGGGCACCGATGCTCGTAGATGGCCCCAGGATCTCACTATCGAAAAGGAGATGTGCTCGCCATTGAGAGACCAGCTTCTACCTCGGGGAGGTCTGCCAAAGCAGAATCTGGGCATCCCACCACTTCATTCCACTCTTTACGTCGACAAGATCCGCACTGCGCAGCAGACTGGAGATACGCGGGAAATACTCAGGCTCATCCCAGATCTCCTTGATCATACCGTTCGCTGGTTGTGTAATTTCAATGAAGTGAATTTCAACTACGATACCGAAGATTTACTTCTCGTTGCGGATATTCCATTGGAAACCGCCCTTTGCGCTAGAGCCGCTATCGACGGAATTCCCGCCTATCATTACACCGATGCACATCATCGACACGCGTTTAGAACTGGAAAGAGGCTTGATGAAATTGAACCACCATACACAGAGCAGGACGCGGACCGTATTGACATTCTTGACCTATTAGAATTGCTGTTGTTGGCGCAAAGTCAGATGTCTCATAAGGTTCCAACGGAATGGAATGGTGGCAATTACACGGTGAGTGTCGCTTCATTTTCTAAACATTCTGAGCTGGGCTGACATGGATCTTAGGTTCATATGATTTATCCTACTTCGACGTTGACGCAGTTAATTGTAATCACTGCCCACATTCCTCACGAGACTGCCTTTGCGGTACAGGAAGGTCACCCGACGATGAAGATGGTCAAGGTCACTCGCGACATCATCAATATCGACCTACAGGCAGACGATGCTCAGTTCATAGATAGTGATTTGTTCAAAGTCCTTGTGGGGATTGTTCAAATGGGCATCAAGGTTGGGAAAATGACACCCTACTATTATTAGTTTTTGTCTGGATGTGTCAGTAGTGCCTTCAGCACCATCCAACAATGTCAAAACGGCGAAACAATCTACTATGTTTTAAGAGTTTTAATGTGGCCCCAGGTGGCACAATGGTGTTCGGCCATGATAGCCTCAGGGAACGCGAATTAACAAATTGACCCACTTTTTGACCCATCAGGCCTCGTACATGGCCTCAAGCACCACCGCGGCAACGTCGTGGTCGCCTCTCTCACCGTTCTCTGAGTCTATCCATTTCACTTTCCATGAACAACAAGTCAGCGAACTTAGGCGGACATTGCAGGATGGCACCTTTGCATGGCCAGCCGGTGATGTCAAAGACGTTCGGTGACGTTCAGGGCGGAGAGAATGAGGGAGTGGGAGAGCTGACAGATCTGTCTGGCGAGAGCAGGGCCAAGCGGTGCTGCGCCAGAGAGAAACGAAGTAAGGGACGACACGTCGTACTTATCGAACGCTGCAGCAATTGTTCTACTTTTGCGCAGCCTTGCATGTCCGGGGTTCAGACATACACGGGATGGTGCACAAGGACAAAGAGGACCGGGGGCATGATGCAGAGAAGTGCCACATGCTTGGGGAAAATGAGTTTGACGGCGCTTGGAGGGGTGGGTACTTGAGATGTAGTGAAGGACGTCGAGGACACTGAGCGTGAGCATAGGTAAGGTGGCCTTGACGATCTCGAGAGCGGAGATGATATCGGTGGTCTGAGCGGATTAGCGGTCGGCTGAGATTACTCTTGCATAAAGCCCCACACGCACCTTTACGCCCGGTGGGCCTTCACGCCGCAGGCTTGAACGGCCACACGGGCATAGATAGCCCCCCTGAACACTGGAGTAAAGCCTTGAAGACGGCGATGCGGTGTCGGCGTCATCGAAGGGGACATGGAGCTGAGTGAACATGGCAAGGACAGTGGCATTGGAGACCAGCCGCGGCGGCGCCGGCAAAGGTTGTGGATCGGAGCACTCGAATCTTGCTGACCGTCTTGCACACACACGCAGACTACCCATCCCCAACGCGCCCCAAGAAGTCAGAGGAATCTGAACCTTGCTCCCGGGATCCTACAGTAGATTTTAAAATGGATGATTTATCGAGTCAGTGCAGAATCCCGCGTCCGTTCAATTTGAAAAATAGATGAGCTCCTTCGTCAAATTGACATTGTTAAATGGTGCCGAACTAGATATATGGATGGATGGATGAGTGGATGAGTAAAGATACTACAATTTATCAATTGCACAATCGAACATAGTAAATTAATCGGGTGTCACCTTTGCTACCTTGATACCATGTTCGACCATTCCCACCAGGACTTTGAACAAATCGCTATTCATGAATTGAGCATCGTCTGCCTGTAAATCAATATCAATGATATCACGAGTGACCCTTATCGTCTTCATCGTCGAGTGGCCTTCCTGTACCGCCAAGGCAGTCTCATGAGGAATGTGGGCAGTGATTACGATCAACTGCGTCAACGTCGAAGTAGGATAAATCATATGAACCTAAGGTACATGTCAGCCCAGCTCAAATTTATGGAAATGCAGGACACTTACTGTGTAATTGCCATCGTTCCATGCCGTTGGAACCTTGAGATACATCTGGTTTTGCGCCAACAACAGCAATTCTGATAGATCATAGATGTCGATATGGTCTGCGTCCTGCTTAGTGTATGGT
Source organism: Tricholomella constricta (assembly GCA_013368375.1). Classification (NCBI taxonomy): domain Eukaryota; kingdom Fungi; phylum Basidiomycota; class Agaricomycetes; order Agaricales; family Lyophyllaceae; genus Tricholomella; species Tricholomella constricta. The sequence goes on from JAACJP010000059.1 coordinate 51,845, forward strand.
GGTTCAACATCAGAAGGATTCTTCCCAGTCCTGAACGCGTGTCGATGGTGCGCATCTATGTAATGATAGACGGAAATTTCGTTGATAGCGGCTCCAGTGGGGCAGGTGGCGGTTTCCAATCTATCATTCGCAACTACGAGTAAACCGCTGACACCAAACTCGAGAAATACTTCATTCAAGTTGCACAACCATCGAACGATGTGATCAAGGAGTTCTGGGATGATACGTAGGATGTCCTGCGCATTCCCAGTCTGCTGTGCAATGCGGATCTTGTCGACGAAAAAAGAGGGGTAAAATGGTGGCGTGCCCGGATTTTGCTTTGGTAATTTGCCCCTAGGCAGAACCTGGTCCTCCAAAGGCGAGCAGATTTCCTTGTCGATGGTGAGATCCTGTGGCCAATTACGAGGATTGATGCCCTTTAGTGCGATGAAGGGATTTCGAATAATGTTGGATTTGGGTGCTATAGAGTATGTTCTAACCAGCGCCGGGTCAGCGTTGGACTCTTTTCCAGACATACTGTGAAGAGATATGTCGCTAGGTATGGGAAAGAGATCTTTGGGGCAAATTTAACAAACCTGTCAAAGGTTCGAAGATTTGACCTGGAGTTGCCGCGTGAAATGAAGTGCAGCAGTTCGTTCCCACTTCGTGAAACGAACGGAAAACGAAGTGAATACTGGCGAAGTCTCGTGAAGTGGGCACAAACAGCGTCCAAATATCATCAATTGCCAAAAGCGGAAAAGCGGGCATGTCGGCGGTCATGGACGGTGGCTCTCCCATCCTCAGGCAACACTGTAATAACTTTGCAAAAACAGACTGTAACACACAGTAAAATAGCTTTGCAAAAATGACTGTATGCTCCAGTCGACTGAACTTTGCAAAGTCCAGTCGACTGAGCTTTGCAAACCGGGTACTGCTCGGCATCAGATTGCCGGTCCATTTTGGGTCCATTTTGGGCGCTGGCCTGGGCTTGGGTTCTGTTCGTGCCTGCCAGAAGCGGCCACCATTCTGATCGCTGTTGCTGGCAGCTTCCTGCACCATGTTGTCGCTGTGCTTCACGATGCCAAGACAGACGCCCTTGATGTGCGTCCTCGGGTCTTCAATTTGGGACTTAGTTGTTTTTTTAAGTTAGTTTCGACTCACGTGAAGTGCCTCGGCCAACTCGGCCTGACTTTGTTTAATTTTGTGAAGTCACGCCAGGTATATATGCGAACATGCCATGCAATACGATTTTCCCCTCTCCGCTGAAAACGCTGAAGACATTTGTGAATCCAGAACACTCAAGACGTTCATGATCAAGTCATTCGTGAAGTTTTTAATATTTGTTCGCGACTAAGTTCGCGACTAGGTTCGCGACTACGGTTTACGGTTCGCGACGTTCGCGACCTTGTTACTCAAGCGCATTATCAGTATACTCTAGATACAGGACACTACGCTAATTCGTAAATCAACAATTTAATTTCAGTACTCTCAAGATGACTTTTTCTGCCTGGATTGCGCATGACAGTCAGCGGCGCTCACATGCAAACGGGAAGAAAATGCATACTTTTTGGCAGGAGGGGAAGGGCTCCGGTCAGCCCGCGGTGGAGGTTTCACAGCGCGGCGGGGGCGCTCTGAAACATTCTTGGGCACCGCGTGAGGTGCTGATTTCGTGACGGCCTTAGTTGAGGCCTTCCTTATAGCCGCCGCCGTTCCCTTCTTCTTTGCAGCCAGAGCTTTCTTCTTCTCTTCAGCAATGGCCTTTTTAAGCGCCATGGTCCCCGCACGCTTCTGCGCTGCTGCCTGGCGCTTTGTAAAAACTTCCTCCGATGTACTGAGAGGCTCATCTTCGTCGACGAGCTGAGTCGTCGCTGCAGGCCCTGCAACCGTGTAGTCCTGAGGTGGCGTGTTCAAGTTGGTCGTGTTCAGGTTGGTCGTGTTCGGGTGAATGGCGGTGTTCGGGTGAACGGTGTTCGGGTGAGTGGTGGTCGGGGGAGCGGTGTTTGGGTGCATGGCGGTGTTCAGGTGAGTGGGGTGAGCGGTGTTCAGGTGAGTGGTGGTGTTCGGGAGTATGGTCATGAATGGGGACATTGGCTGGGTAGGTCCATGTGGGACCATATTTGGGGCTAGTGGAACACATGTACCCGTGTTCGACGTGTTCGAGAGGGAGGGGTGTTGGGTGTTCAAGGAAGGCAGTACGGATGTAGTCGTGATCGAGGCTGGCTGGCTTGGCATGTTTAAGGCAGGCTGCACGATTCCACGCGTGTCTGGCGGGGGAAGCGGGCTCAGAGTCGGGGCTGGTGGTGCATATGGTGTGATTTCGAGTCCGTTTGCAGCCAATTGAGTGGGAAGATTGGGGGCCGGCGGTATGAATACACCCATATTCGGGATTTGCAGAGCAAGCGGGCCACTTGAGTCTGCTACAGGAGTGGAGGCTGGTAGAGCAAAGGGTGGCGGCGTAAATGAAGGGCTGTCCGAGGAGGGCGAGGTACCTGCTGTCACCGGGGGCAGCGGACCATACGGTAACGGTGTCGTGCTCGAAAGGAGGCTGGAGATATCCGGAAGCTCATTGTACTGCACCTCCCAGTTCAACATAAATTCGTCAAGATCAAACTCATTGTGACCGGTAATCGACGCATCCGTTTGGCTAGCATTTGATGGCGGCAGTGGGACGGCGTGCAGCGGCAGTGGGACGGCGTGCTTTGGACTTGAAGGCGAACCCATGGGGGTGAGACCATGGAGGTCAATAGAGGGCAGTGATGAGGCGGCTCTTAAGGCCCTTGAGACACGGACATCGTGTGCTGCGAAAATACAATTAGAAAGGCATTGGAAATATAACAACATCACATACGAAAAATTCCCTTGACGTGATTGAGGAATGGCTTCTCGACATGATCTCTGTAGCTTGGATGGGCCCCTGAGAAGGTGTTTCCGGCAGTAGACGTAGGCCCGAAGTACTGCCTACGAGGTGCAACAAAAGTTGATGGGTCAGTAATAGGAAAATCACAAGAAAACACGCACTCGATGCTCGCGATTTCACCGTTTGAGATGGGACTTGGACCCGCAGCTAGCAAATGAAAGACCCAGCCAGTTGCTTCCGACGCGGCTTGCAGTAGGTCATTCAAAGCAGTCGGTAACTCTTGAATGGCGCTGATCAGCAAAATCAAGTTGGTCAATCAACAGAGCCATACAAACTCGACTGACGTACTCGTGATAATCTTGCGGAGTTCGCTCCGAGCTGGTGCTTGCGTTCTCAAGGGCTTCCGCCTGCTCCTCCTTTGCCTTCACAACTGCATCTCTCTCTGCCTTGACCGCTTCAACAACCTCCTCTCCCTCCTCAGCCAGCATCTTCAACGGGATTTCTTTGATGATCTGAATACGACGAGCCGCATCAATGCTTTTACCCCCTGCTGCAGCAATGGCGGCTCGGATGGCCTCCTGGGTCTTGGTCTTGTATAGCTTTTGGTATACGTGAACTAACTGGGGAGCGCGAGATGCCTTTCGAGGCTTCATGAAGATGGCAGAGTTCTTCGATCTGCCACGCTTCGCCGACTTCAAGTTCCACAAAAACCAACGCCGGAGTTTCTGTGTGGTGAACGTAAGTAATATTCTGCATGTATTTCCTTGGACTTACTTCTTTTCCCTCGTCAACGGAGAACGATTCGCCCTTTCGAGTTGTTTTCTCTGGCCATTTTTGGAACCATTCTTCTTCGGTGAGTTGATTAAAGCGCTTTGTCGTATTATTCTTCTGAGCTTCGAGAAAGTCAGGGAGCTTGGATTTCAGCCAGGTTTGCTGCTCGTCCGTCCACTGCGAAGCCATCGAGGAGTTGGAGTCAAGAGTTTCGATTATGTAGGAGCCGTTCGAACGGTATCATTTTATTTTTTGGTCCTATAGTCATGAACCCAAGCCAGATCTCCGATATTCCAAGTTAATGACAACTCGGCTGGCATCAAGTCTCTCTTTATGCGTGTCATGCCAACCCAAGACGACCAGGCCAGCTCAACTGCGTACGTTTGCGAGAATACGGGGTATAAGATTCGGTTACACGTCGCCACGTCGCCGACAACTCCTCGATACTGTATTGAGTCGGTACAATGCCCGCTGACCGTCAAGATTGTCCTTTGCTTTCATTCCTATGCAGGACCAGAACATATTGCACGCGCCACAACATGTGCCCGATCCATCTAGCAGAATCGGGCCTAGTCCTCCAGGTACGCTCTCGTAACTCACTTCGGCTGACTTTGAATATCTATACAAATACATATCTGCATTCGTCGTAGTTCTCCTTCACCGATGCCTCAATCATCTCCGCCATCCCAGCCCAGTTCTCAGCCCAGTTCTCCTTCACCAACGCCCCCAACATCTTCGCCACCCGAGGCCCGTTCTCCTTCACCGATGCCCTCAATGTCTCCGCCACCCCAGCCCAATTGCACGAGCGCTCACGGTGTTAGAGGGCAGCGTCTCTGCGATCACTCTGAAGGCCTTCAATCCGCCGCAATCTCCCTTGAAGCAGCCCATACCGCCATCGAAGAAGCTCAAGCTGGTACGTCCCTCTCCATCTCTATCTCACATCTGTCCGCTGACCGGTATATCAACTCAGCGCTTCGACGCGTATTGCCTATTTCTCCTCGTACGTTTTCTACCTATCTTTTTTTGTCTATGCGAAACTGACTTTTACTGACTTTCCTTAGGCATCATCGCAAGAGCTCTCGGACCAGAGCGTTACAAGGCTTTCCTCGCAGAAACGGCCGCCGACTTGGCCGCTCGAGGCGACCTTGACGACGCATCGCTAGGTACGTAGATTCAATTATGTGGCGCTTTTCGATATGAGCTTATGGGTGCCACAGGGATGCCCGCGTTGCCCTTGGCACAATATGGAAGCACGTCGCCGCAACAAGATATTGCCACTCCCCGCCTCCTGTCTTCTGGTAAGTTCTTACTCCGCTCCCCTGCCCAATTTGAAGACAAGACCAACTGATGCATTAATGGTGTTAGAGAACATGATGGCAAAAGAAGACTATTGGTACGTTGTCAAGGTTGGGCGCGAGCCAGGTGTTTTCCGTGGATCGTGAGTACTCTATTGCCTCTGCACGTCTCGAACTCATGCTCATGGTTCATCAGCGCCGGCATCATGAATAACGTCAGTGGCATATCGGGCGCGAATCCTGAACGGTACACCACGGAGCAAGACGCACTCGACGCGTACGAGAAGGCATTAGTGGCGGGGCTCGTAGTAAAAGTCACCTCAGTGTCTACTCGCGCCGTTTTATCTCCTTATGATACATCCATCTGAGCAGTATGTCGAGCGAATTTTTGTACATCAATCATAACAGCGTTCAAAGATCTGACCACGCTCCTACGGTATCTGAGTTTACCACAAGATTGAGGGCTCCCGCATCAATGAGACTGGTTCTGAGCTCGAGACAGGTAACGCCTCGAACAACCGTCTCGACAAGGTTCACCTTGAGCCTCCAGAGCTCTCTGATCTTCCACATCTCGCTTGGGAGCCTACCCTCCATACTTCTCAGACGTTCGAGAAGCTCCCGACCCTCCGCTGCATGGTCCCAGATGCTGCGAATCCAATCCTCCACGGTATTGGCCCAAAGAGCATCTGAGTGCGACTGCTCGAGCGTGGAGATCCACGTTGATGAACCACCAAATGCGGCGCTCCAAGCTTCGACGTCAGATTGCAGCTGGTTAAAAATATTGAAGTGTGTATCTTGAGTGGAATCGGTGTCATTGTCGGATACCGCCAGAGCAGCCGGGACGGCAAACGTCCGCTTTTGTTTTAGATGTAGCGGCGTTGGCGTGGTTGTCTGCCTGAAAGTCGTAATCACTGGAATTGAACTCATCCTCGAACCCCATAAGATCACGATGAAGAAGGAGTGTGTTCTCTGGTGGCCGGAGTGTCATGGGGGGTCGCGTTTCCGAGTTCGAGTCGTTATCACTCGCACTCGGGGTCGGGGAGGAAATTCTACGTTTGAAGTTCCTTGTGAGCTAGGCCGATAGCGATTCAAAAGTGCACATACCTCGTCTTTGATTTCTGTGCGCGCTCGGCCCTTGTTTCTTTGGAAAGCATAACTGCTTTCCTGAACAGGATTGACATCAGTAGCAGTTCAAATAGAAGATACAAAATATGAACCGTTGAGCGCGGATTTTTGCCATCCTTAGACGGGCTGCATCTCGACATTTGTCGCGGTTCCTCTACCCAAGCTTCAAGTCTCGACAAACGTACAGCAAGATATTGTAACGTACCTTTGATAATACCTCGTGTGCTTGGTGCCATCAGGAATATCGGGTTCACTGTCTGAGCTCATGCGTTCGTACAAAGACAACATGTTATTGCCAGTGTATTAGCTATATATATGGACGATTGATGGGCTGCAGAAAGACGATTTACATTCCATTACTATTGGGCAAATCTTGTGCCTCAGCACCCATATAAATCTGAGCGTAATAACTATGAAAATGCGTACCAAATGTATCAGACACCATAGGTTCCTCCAGGCTCTTGAAAGTGCGGTTTTCAAAATGTTCGCGACCGTGTTCGCGACCATTACAATATGTTCGCGACCCAATCTCAATGCTGATAACTGTCGGCTAGATGTTGATCAGATCACTTGATCGTGATTTGGACATGTGATCAAATTCTGTTGATCACTTTGCATTCATTGTCAATGTATTATATTAACGTTGACCTCCTCCTCCACGTTCGATTACACGCCCACATTCGACTGCAATACTCGAGCATTCAAATATTCAAGGTACGCCTATCTATTCAACTGCTTACTTCAATCTCCCTTCTTCCACTTCATGAGCTGCACGGAGAGCCTCACCCATGGGCACACGGCGGTTGATTGTAGTGTTTCTTGTTTTATTTTTGGACGTCTCTCCGAACCCAACGCTAACCAATTTCCTAGTTCTTCAAGCCTCGCACCAGGACAACCGTTACGCGCTAATGGAACGAAAGGGGAGTTCCGCTTTGCTTCAGAAGTCATGAAGGGTACTTACTGGTGGCATAGACACGCTCGGGTGCCACATTCTCCCCCTTTTCTCCAACACTTCACGAGATCAGCACCGGTATCAGCATCCTTCCCATGCTCCAGCGCGCTATTGACGCGGAGGACGGGCGGTTTTTTGATGGTGAGAGCCACAATGATGGCGTCGAGCTCTCTTCATCGCAGACCTTGGTACCGCGTCCTATCTGTCTACTGCCTCGTTCGGGCCCATCAGGTTCCCCTCAGCGTTCACCATCCCATGCGGTTGCGTCCGCACCCCCGGAGGATCCAACACCCCCATCCTCCAACGCTGCCGCGTCTGAGCCCGCGTCCGAGCCCCCTACATCCAAACCCGTCGCGTCCACACCTCCGGAAGACCTAACGTCCCCATCCAAAGCCGCCAGGTCCGAGCCCCCGGCGTATCAACAGGGCATTTCTGAGTCCCCTACATCCAAAGCCGTCGCGTCCACACCTCCGGAAGACCTAACGCCCCCATCCAAAGCTGCCAGGTCCGAGCCCCCAGCATATCAACAAGGTGTTTCTGAGGCATCTCGAAACAAGGCTCGCTCAAAGGCGCGACGGGCAGCCCATCGCAAACTGGGTGCAAATGCCAGGGTTCCCGCCGTCAACTACCGCCTACGCCATACGCCTGCGCTACGAAGCGCAGGTCCCTCCGTGATCCCTGCTGATCTGAACGCTGCGCAACTTCCAGCGGCTTCTGGACGCTGGGTCGGCAAACGTCTTCGGCCTTCTCGGGCTACCCCTTGGACACTTGCTGAGTGCAAAGCGGCGGGTTTTAGGGTATTCCCTTGGAACGGTCGGTGCGTATTACTTGGTCTCCTCCTATGTGCTTAAATTGACAGGGCGTATGTAGTGACCCGCATGCAATCGTCGACAAGGACGACCGGGGCATCGTCTTTCTGGTCGGCCACCCGAATGATGATTCATGGCCACAGGTGGCATCGGCTGCCGAAGAGGCCATAACCCAGGCGCGCTTACGTGGTGAAGAAAAAAAGCTATTCAAAAGCGATCAACTGAGCCATCGCCGGGGTAGATTCTTTGCATTAGCATCCGGCGTGTCTCATGGTGGTGGTCAGACGGTAGGGGATTCTGTTTATTTTGTATTATACAGCTTCCTGATCAATGTTCTCCTACAGCGGCCAGGCAATCTGGTCCACAGCACCAAGGTGCGGGCGCTTCTTGACGAGGTATTGGGTGATCCAAGCGTTCAGCATATCGCTGGGTTCCAATCTAGTGCGTAAATTCTAGCTTCTCCCTACCCTTCCAATAATTCATTCACCTACTGCTCAGGCGCGTTTGCCTACTACGCGCCGAAAATTTACAGGGATTATGCGTCCAATCTAGAGGCGCTCTACGTGCACGACCCGCAACTCCAAATCAACTTTCCTCACAGCATATTGCCCGCCATCACCATCAACTTCGGACCCGAAACCGTTACGCTCGACCACACGGATCCCGCAAATGTCGCGTATGGGATGTGTCTCCTGACCTCTGGGGGAAATTATGATCCTACCAAAGGAGGCCACCTCATCCTTTTCGACCTGGGACTTGTGATTGAGTTTCCGCCAGGGGCAACGATCATGCTTCCTTCAAGCATCCTGCGCCATGGCAACTGTCCGATTCAGGGAGGCGAGCGACGCATTTCCATCAGCCAGTATTGTGCGGGAGGACTTTTCCGCTGGGTCAAATATGGGTTTCAGACCTCAGATTCTCTTGAAGCAAGGAAGGGTGGTAAAGACTTAAAGAGGAAGTGTCACGACCGCCCCTAAACTCGCAATCACTTACGCTTTCCCACGCACGTCCACCGTATATATGATGGCACCACTTCTTTTCAGACTCCTTACCTCGATATTACCTATTGTTAAGACTAGTTCTCGATTCTCGTTCTCGTTTCTCTCTCTCTCTCTCAATCTATTTGGCTTCACACCCGTATCACTTGAGCTCGTTCGTTCGAATTAGCCCCGGTGAACACCTCCGTCAACGCTCACGACCTCCGAATACTCCTTCGTAGGCCGTCTTCCTTGACGGACGTCAGGCCTGTCCGCTTCGGTGGTTCCAGAATAACTCTGTAACCGGCGTGCTACACAGGTCCTAACATAATATCGAGGTCCTCCCACCCACCGGACATGTCCTCGACGATAGTGGAGCCTAACACAACCATCCGCTATCAAAACTTCGAAGGTCCCTCCTTCACTCAAAGGAGACCTTCACCACCACCCTTCGAAACCTCCCCTGCCTCAACAGGACCTCCGATGCAAGGGACTTTCGGATCCAACAGGTCCAGGTTGGAACACCAGATCTTCCAACCTGGCCAACATGAGGGGGATTTTTCCTCAGTCAGTCAGGACCCACGACGACCCCTACCCCGAACCCCCTCAAACGTATTCAACCCCTCTTACCAACTCGCCACCCCCAACTATCCCCCCTTACCACCATCCGCAACGACCTCCGGACCTCCGCTTTCAAGTAACCAGACTCCCGGATCGTACTACGAAAGGTTGAGGCACCCGGAGATGTTCCAGAGGAGGGATAGGGCACGAGAGGAGGGACAGGGACAGTTCGCTCGTCAACAAAACCCCTTTCTACACGGTTCAGACCACGAAAGGATACTCTACGAACTCCGCATGACGCGAGAAGAGTTTTCACGACAAGCGCACGAGCTCCTAGTCGAAACCATGGGGATGGATCATCAACCCCGAACACCGGAACAATGGGCCAACCTCGTGTTGTCGACCATGCAACTGCACGAAGCCCATCAATTACCCCCACAACTGACGGTGTTGCTACAAATGGGGGGAAACGAAAGAAGGTTACGCGCTCTGGCTGGAGAAATCCAGACGTCCAACGAGGGAAGAAGATTCTCCGACCCCCAAAGCGCGGGACGTTCCTTCCACATGCCAATTCAGGAGCCCGTTCCCTCCAGAATCGAAACTAGATTCGAAGAACCTCCACGAGCGACAAGCACGGTCAATACGCAGACAGCTTCGGCTCTACTCAGGAGGATGAACCACGCTCCCCCCAGCCAAGAAGGGTTCGAACCCACCGTCACACCAGGGGCAGACGCTCGAAGAGCTCCGACGTTCGGGTTCTGGGGAGCCCACAACTTACAAAGAATCCCCGAAGAGAACCCCCCTGTCGAAGGACCGTTTTCCAGGCCAAATTCGGGTTTTCAGGGCCCACAGGGGACCTTCGCAAACCAAGAAGGAGTACCTCCGAGGGAACCTGAGAACATTCCCCTACCTCCGTCGGAACGGGGAATCCCAACGCCACTGTCGTACGCCCACAGCTACGAACTACGCGAAGAAAACTCGGAAAGAAGAGAGGGAGCACCCCCTAGGGCACGAGAAGACTGGCACCAAACACCACCTCATCTGGCAAGTCAGAACAGGAGGTCACCACAAGGCCCACGCCCAATCTCCCCAAGAGAACGACGTGGAATCGGAGCGGACCCCGGCCCCGGTCAAAACGTAAACATCCTCGACGGAAGGCAAGGGACCCAACAACAATTCCCCCAGTTCGAACAATACAGAACTGGATACAACCCCGGACCAGCCCCACCCATACCCGGCGGACGACCGAACCCCCAGTACAACGGACCACCTCCACAGCCCCAACCACCTCCGGGATCTTCGGGACCACCTACCCCGAGAGGAACTCAATGGGGAAACGGCCCCGGAGGACCAGGAGGGGGAAGAGGAGGTTATTGGGGAAACGGCCCCGGAGGAACAGGAGGTCCTGGAGGAGGGGGAGGTCACGGAGGATACGGACCACCACAAGGACCAGGAGGCCCGGGAGGCCCCGGAGGTCCCGGAGGGGGAGGAGGAGGCCACGGAGGAGGAGGAGGAGGAGGCCCACCCGGAAATCCGGGAGGAGGCCAATTCGCAAACCCTCAACGACCCCCACCTCCACCGCAACAGCTCTTAGGCCCAAACCAAAACCTGACCCCGGAACAGTACCGACACCTCCTAAACCTGGAATCGAAAATCGACATCAGGAAACCGGACCCCTTCACTGGAAAAGAACCGAGGAGATGGAAAACCTTCGTCACGGAATGCCTAGTAACGTTTCAAGCCAAGGCGATCACCTACGAACAGGATCACCTGAAGGTGTCATTCGCGAGCTCCTACTTAAAGGACGGAGCTATGGACTACTTTCGGCTGCAACTCACGTACAACCCCCAACACCCAATGTTCACGAATTGGGAAGGATTCGTACACAAATTAGGATCACGCTTCGGAATACCGAACTCGAGAGTGGAAGCCGAGAACAACATTTCGCGACTGAAAATGAAGGAATGGGAAAAGTTCACAGCATTCATCATCAAGTTCGAACAAGAAGCGTACGAAACAGGCTGGAACTGGGTAGCACTACAGTTCACACTCCGGAAAGCGCTCCCCCAACGAATCCTTAACGTCCTGGCCATCGCACCAAGCCCCGAAACCTACGAAGGTTACCGAGATCTGGTCACCCAAATCGACCGGAGGTACTGGGAACATCGCATAGAAAATCCAGAGTCCTACAAACCCCTCTGGGCGAATAATGCGAACACCTCCAACACCTCCGCACGACCTCCGATGGGACCTTCGGCCGGACCCGCAAGCCGCACGACGCCGCAAACGGCTCAGGGGAACAGGAACGCACACTTGAACGCCGAAAGTCACGATCAGGACCCGGACTCAGGTAAGGAAGGTAAGGCGCAAGACCAAGAAATCGCATGGGATGACGAAGAGGCACTACAAGCCAACAACTTCGGATTCAAGAAGTCAACGCGCCCCTGGGTGAAGATCGATGAAGACGTAAAGCAACAACGAATTCGAGACAAGGCCTGCATCCTATGCGGTGACCTGGAACACTGGATGCGCGACTGCCCAACAGCAAATGCCATGGGCAGAGCCACCTACCTCATCGGCGACGACATCTTCGAATTCCATCACAAGACAGAAGAGGGAAACGCGGGGGCGATTCAGGACTTACCCGGGCTCTGAATCGCGAAGAGCTGAAACCGGGCCTTGACACTGAACTACGCGCAACGGCACTATCGACAACGGACACCCGCACTGTAACACTCTCCTCCCACTCGTCCCTGGCATTCTTAATACACCTCACGCCAAACGGAGGGGGAGAAAAACCCGAAAATACGCTTATCGACAGCGGAGCTACCGACAACTTCATGGACTCCGACATGGCGACATCACGCGGGCTCCACCTTGAGGAGCTCAAACCCCCAATAAACCTTTGCCTATTTGATGGAGAACTCTCCGCATCGGGCAAAATCACACACTATACCACCAACGACGTCAAATTCAGTGACGGCACCACGCAGAGGATAAGGTTCCTCCTTACGAAACTCCACGAGACAGCTGCGATAGTGTTGGGACTATCATGGTTGAAGGAGGTCAACCCCCGAATAAACTGGAAAGACCTCTGCATCACGCTACAAAGGGGGTCAAACGGCAAAATTGAAGGATCACTACCGGACCTCCGAAGGAAAAAGGAAGTCGTCCCAACGACAACAGGCACAGGAGATCAACGCTTACCCTCGCGGTCAGCTCGCTCCTTCACGATCGAAGTACAGTTAGAAGGATCCTCAACGCGACTACGGGCACTTATCGATAGTGGAGCGGCGGGAAATTTCATATCACAATCCTCGTGTACGAAACCGGAACCTCTCGCCAGCCCCATGACCCTACAACTGTTTGACGGAAACCCCAGCGGAGGTGGAGCCATTTCACACCATAGTCCCGAAACAATCAAACTTGAGAACGGACTAGAGTATAAGGTCGACCTCCTCATAACACAGTTACACCCGGCCACGCCACTAGTGCTCGGATTACCTTGGTTACGGGAAGCAAATCCGGACATCAACTGGCGGGAAATGTCCATGACCATGGAACAAGGGGCAGGACTAGCCGCGATATCGCTTTCCCAGAAGACGCAATGGAGAACCGTGACCCTTGAGGAGGAGGAAGACGTCGAAGCTCCGAAACCAGCCAACCCCCTTTCGGAAAAACAACCCCTCCTCAGGGACCTCCTGGACGACGACAACGATCAGAACGACACCTCCAGCGATAACATGAAGGGGGAAGACACTCGCCCAAACACCAACGAACCCCAAGAGGAAGTACCAACACCGACAACCGAGTCACCAGAGGAGATAACGGGACGGAAATGCACCCGAAAACCACCCCCACCAAACTACTTCCCTCCAAACGTTCCGAGGTCCAAATTCAAACCCCACCCCAAACGGAAATCCGCAACGCCCCCAACGACAGAAACACAGGAAGAAGAGGAAACCAACCCGGAAACGGAGGCCGAAGACGAAACCGGAGAGGGAGAAGAGGATGTCGAAACACAAAACATCCGCCTGATCGGAGCGGCGCCATTCGCGAACCTCATCAGGGACGGAGCCACAGCGTTCCAACTACACATCTCCCCCACCGAAAAGGAAGAACACCTCCATGCCAATAACACCTCCGACGATGAACCCAAGCAACCAAAGACAGAAAGGGAAATCTTCGAGGAAGTCGTACCTCCGGAGTACAGGGACTTCGAAGACGTATTCTCAGCGGGCGAAGCGAAAACCATCCCCCCACACCGACCCTACGATCACACAGTGGAACTCGACGAAAACACTACCCCTCCCTTCGGAAAGATATACAACATGTCCGAACTGGAGTTGAAAGCATTGAAGGATTACATCGACGAGATGCTCGGAAAAGGGTTCATCCGACCTTCGAGTTCGTCAGCGGGAGCTCCGGTACTGTTCGCAAAGAAGAAGGACGGATCACTCCGGCTATGCGTGGACTATAGAGGATTAAATCGGATCACCAAGAAGAACCGTTACCCTCTACCTCTGATCGGAGACCTCATAGACCGACTTCAAAAAGCGAAAGTATACTCGAAGATCGACCTCCGAGTGGGCTACAACAACGTCCGCATAGCTCCGGGACACGAATGGAAGACAGCCTTCCGCACTCGTTATGGACTTTTCGAATACCTGGTAATGCCTTTCGGCATGACAAACTCACCCGCGACATTCCAACACTTCATGAACGACATCTTCCACGACATGAACGACGTGTTCGTAGTGATCTACCTCGACGACATTCTGGTTTTCTCGGAGACCTTAGAGGAACATCACGGACACGTTCGGAAGGTCCTCGAGAGGCTCCGGAAACACAACCTTCATGCGAAACCGGAGAAATGCACGTTTCACACTACGGAGATCGAATACCTAGGCGTCATCGTATCCCCCGGCGGAGTAAAGATGGATCCAGGAAAAGTCGACGCGATCCGGAAGTGGCCTAGACCGACGAAGGTCAAGGAACTCCAATCTTTCCTAGGCTTTGCAAACTTCTATCGGCGGTTTATCGACAATTACTCGGGCATAACGAAGAGGTTAAACAAACTCACGCAAAAGGACACAATCTGGAAATGGGATTCCGAATGCGAAGGAGTCTTCGAACTATTGAAGAAAGCATTCTCCTCCGCACCCATCCTACGACACTTCGATCCTCAACTACCGGTGATATTAGAGTGCGACGCTTCCGACTTCGCCATAGCGGGGATCATCTCCCAATTTGACGAGACATCACAAGACTTACGTCCTGTCGCCTTCTACGCGAGAACTATGATAGACGCGGAGCTCAACTACGACATCTATGATAAGGAGCTCCTAGCAATCGTGGAAGCGTTTAAGCAATGGAGGGCCTACCTAGAGGGATCTCCCCACCGCATTCAAGTGTACTCCGACCACAATAACCTACAGTATTTCTCTACGACCAAGCAACTCAGTCGCAGACAAGCACGATGGTCGGAATGCCTGGCGAACTTCGACTTCCAAATAAACTACAGACCCGGAAGATTAGGAGCGAAACCAGATGCCCTCACGCGACGGCCAGACGTGTATCCCAAGAAAGGGTTCGAACAGGATCATAATTCGTTCAACAACCGCATCATCATACCTCCCGAACGATTGAACACGGCCCTAATACTGAACGAGGAGCTCCTACTAAACAACATCCGGAACACACCCCGAGACGAATTCTTCGAGAGACACGCACCCAAACCCGGAGATGAGACCTCCGCGTTCTCCCTATCCGAGGATGGCAAACTACTCCTTCGCGACGGAAGAATCTATGTACCGGACCATTCCAGATTACGCCTCGACATCCTACAGCAACATCACGACCACAAACTGCGCGGACATCCAGGGATCAGAAAGACCACACAACTCATCATGAGGACTTATTTCTGGCCCGGATTAAGGAAGGAGGTCACTCGATACGTCCGAAGCTGTTATACCTGTAAAAGAGCGAAGGTCCCACACCATAGCCCATACGGACTATTGAAACCACTCCAGATTGGACGAAGGGCGTGGGCCTCCATATCCATGGACCACATTGTAGAATTACCGGAATCGGATGGGTACGACGCCATACTAGTCGTAGTATGCCGCCTCACCAAGCAGGGCATCTTCATACCCTGTCACACAACGGACACAGCAAAGGAACTCGCTCAATTATTCTTGGAACATGTCTTCTCCAAGCACGGACTGCCCGACGACATCATATCGGACAGAGGCACCCTCTTCGTCTCCCGTTTCTGGAGCTTGCTATGTAAAGCCCTGGACATCAAATCAAACCTCTCGACCGCGTATCACCCGGAGACCGACGGCCAGACGGAACGAGTAAATCAGACACTGGAACAATACCTCCGGATGTACGTGAACTATCTCCAGACCAACTGGCGAATTCAGCTCCCTCTGGCGGAATTCACGTACAACAATACGACCCATTCGACCACGGGAGTTTCCCCTTTCTTCGCGAACAAGGGCTATCACCCCCGCTTGACAATCTCTATAAAAGATATACCGGCGAAAGAAGCCCAGGAGGTAGCCGTAGACCTCCGGACCCTCCAGGACTACCTCCGCAAAGAAATAGAGATCGCAAATGAAGCTTACAAACGATTTGCAGATAAGAAACGGGACCCTACACCAGACTGGGCCGTAGGAACGGAAGTATGGCTCGACTGCCGGAACATCAAAACGAAACGCCCCTCCAAAAAGCTGGACCACCGGAGACTGGGCCCCTTCAAAATCCTGCAGAAGATCTCCAGCCACGCATATCGACTGGAACTACCTCCGACACTGAAAGGGATTCACAATGTCTTCCACGTCAAGTTGCTCGAGAAGCACGAGCACGAGAATTTCCCCGGACGATCAAAACCACCTCCGCAGACGATCGAAGTCGAGGGCGAAGAACACTACGAAGTGGGACAGATCCTGGATTCCCGAACACGAGGGAAACACGTCCTCTACTTGGTACGATGGGAAGGGTACGGCCCCGAAGACGATACCTGGGAACCAGCGGAGAATATAGAAGGAGCAAAGGACATGGCCCTTAAATTCCACCGACTATTCCCAAGAAAACCACGGGACCCCACAATTTAAAAAGACACTCGACGAACACTCACGCACACCAACACATCACGAAAATTATGCAAATTTTCCCAAGACTAAACTCTACTATACGTATTCGACCACCAGCGCAACAATATCACACAAAGAAAAAATATCAAGAAAAAAGAAAAAAAAAAAAAAAAAAAAACAAACGAACGAACTCCGGACTGTAAATATTCAGCAAAAAAAAAATAAACGCAGGCCAAGACGCTGCAGAAGGGACCGACTACTCGATGCGACGACGCTTAGAGGGACCCGCACTGGAAGAAGAACCGCCCTCACGATCACCCCCCACCTCCCCAACCAACCCTATCTCCAGGGGACGCATCGACGCAATGTCCTGCTCGTCGTCGGCGATCAACTGAGACTGAGATACGAACTCCGCCAAGGCACCTTCGCGAGTAAGAGAAGGGCGATGAAGAGCAAGGAAATGCTCGAACGCGGGGAACGGCGACTCGGGATCGACGGGGGGGGCGGAACAGCTCCAGGAGCGAGTGCCGCTCAAGAATCTTGTGGGCGCCATCGATGATACTTCGGACTGGCGACGCCTCCAACTCGACGAGGGCGCGACGCAAAGCACCATCCGCGATATACATATCGGACGCGAAGGCGGTACGCGCAAGGTCGAGGGCTACGAAAAGTCTTAGAAACAAGAAGGAGAAAATGAAGGGAATCGAAACTCACCGTCAACGCGAGTACGGAGGTCCAAGGCGTGACCACGCCAATGATCCCTAACCTCCTGAAGGTGGACAACGTGCCCCTGCAAACCAGCAACCTCATCCTGAAGAACCGACACCTCCATCCGAAGATCCTCAACCTCCGCGTCACGATCGACGTCTACGACCTCCGAAGTCTGCGCCTGCAGATGAAGGAAACGCTCACGTTCATCGGTGAAGTCGGCCAATACGCCACGAAGATGGGACTTGGCACGTTGACCCTCGACCCGGAGAAGCTCGACTTGAACAGAGAGGGCCTGCGCGCGCGCGACCTCCTGGTCATAGAGACGTTGAAGACGGAGGTACTCCTCAGACGAGGGAGGGGAGGGAACCGGAGCAGCAGGGGGGGTCGAAATCAACATGGCGGGGGGGAAGAGGGCAAAACGGGTGAAGAAGAGCCTGAGGAGGATGACCCTTTTAAAAAGAGAGGCTCCGAAGGGCCGGCGATGGGGGAATCCGGAGACTCGGTGCGCACAATGGGCCCAGAACGACGAACGGGGACAAGCGAAACCGAACTATCGCGGGAGGAGGAGGGAGAAGGGCCAGGGATAGGCGAAGAGCGCACCTCCTGAACGGACAAGCGCGCACCCCTACGGCCAACAGGCACAGACTTTCGACCCTGGCCTCGCGTACCGCGAAAAAAGGCGCGAGGCGGGGGAACACGAGGAGGAGGAACAGCACCGGACCCTTCAGGGGATGTGGAAACAACAGGAAGAGGAGGGGGGAGCGGTAAACGCAAGGCGCGACGGATACTGGTAAAGGACATCGCGACGCCAGTGCGAGAGAAAGCAAAGCCTTCCGCACGAGAGCGCAACCACGCCAAGGGAATCCCCAACTGCCTAGCGGCCACTTCTAGGCCATGCTCCAACGAAAGCGAACACAGGGAGTGCGCCGCACGGCAGTCGACACAGGGCAGGGTCCCGCGAAGACGGACCTCCTGAAATCGACAGGACAGCCGACGCTCCCGACAACGATCACACTAACGAAGACCCCAAAATGGAATCAACAATCGATCGCAGAAAAAGGGCAACACTTACCGGTGCATGCGTCTCACACCACGCCAAGGAAGGGGGAACCCGCACAGCGGTACGCAGGATCTCCGCCAACAGCTCATCCGTCAAAAGGGACCCCCAGGACAACGAAGTCGCCGCCGGACGTGACACAGGATCGCTGGCCGGTTCGAACTCAACCTCTGGAGTGGAGGAACGAGGACGCCGGATCTGTCGAGATCGAACCGGCAGACGGATGACCAGCCGATGATCGGGAATGGAGGGAGGTGCGGGAGAAGATTCGGGGACCGCCCCGACACTCCCATCGACAAGTGTGACGATGCCAGGAAGAGAGGACGTCGGGGAAACGGGTCGGGGTACGCCAAGGAACGCCACACGCGCCCGATCTTCGACGGACAGCTGCGCCAACTCGGAATCGCGCAAAATCGTGCTAGGGTCAACGGAGGCGGGGGCCGCGATATCGAGATTGAAGGACGACATGAGCAGGACGAAGAGAAGATGGAGGAGGAACAAACAACCTAAGTTTTTTCTCTTTCGATCTCCGAGATCCTCAAAAACACCCACAAGGACCTACAACCGAGACCGACACGTGCCCCTCACGTGACCGCGCGCGACCCAGAAAGGAGAATAACCGCCACACTCCCCGTATTTGAACATTTCCTTTTCCGCGTCTCAGTGGCTCGACGCTTGAGAAGGGGGTAATGTCACGACCACCCCTAAACTCGCAATCACTTACGCTTTCCCACGCACGTCCACCGTATATATGATGGCACCACTTCTTTTCAGACTCCTTACCTCGATATTACCTATTGTTAAGACTAGTTCTCGATTCTCGTTCTCGTTTCTCTCTCTCTCTCTCAATCTATTTGGCTTCACACCCGTATCACTTGAGCTCGTTCGTTCGAATTAGCCCCGGTGAACACCTCCGTCAACGCTCACGACCTCCGAATACTCCTTCGTAGGCCGTCTTCCTTGACGGACGTCAGGCCTGTCCGCTTCGGTGGTTCCAGAATAACTCTGTAACCGGCGTGCTACACAGGTCCTAACAGGAAGCTGGAAGGGGATGACAAGGGGAGAACAAAGGAGGCCCTCAACCTTTTTTCAAAAGTTTCCGAGTTAGATGCTGATTGACGCGCAGCTTTTTGCCGATCGGCGCCTGTCTTTTAATCATGCTCAATATCTCCTGTTCCTTGGCAATTCCATTGATTCCACCAGAATCTGTTGTGCGGCGCGTAGCAATTTGTCTGATCATATTAATTGCAGGCTGTCTTCAACCCTGGGAGCCACCATGCGTACTGAGGTTTTTTAGTCTGACGCCAACTTGTAACGCCAAGCCCCCCCCCTCCATGTCGAACGCCAAACGCAACAAGAAAGCTAACCTCCAAATCCGCATACATTCATGTCAGGATGATGATCCCTCACGCCTCACTCCACCCCCTCAACCTATCCAGGTACCCCTTACGCGGTATCATGCTCTGCCCAGTGGAAACCTGGGTTGGTCAACCCACTACTCCTCCATCCACGCCTCCCCTGGTAAACGTGTGCGGTCATCGAGTCCCAGCTTTGAACCACATGCCTGGGAGGACACGCCAGCACCTCATCATTCCGTGGACGTCACTGACAGTGCTCCTTGGCTCGATCCTGCCTACGCTGAGCACTTGGACGCGACTATGGTCGCACCACGCCCGCGACGTGCAACGGTAAGCGCATTCATCACCCTCACCTTTGGCTTGCATCCACTTATGTATATGGCCAGGATAACCCATTGAAATGCTGGATTCCCGATCGAGATAGCTTTGTTGCCGAGGACATGCACTGGGACGGTAGGGGCGAATACACTGAAGAGCTATGCCCCATGTGTGGGCTACATGAGGCGAAAATCAGATGCGAGGACTGCGAGGGAGGTCAGCTTCTATGCTCGGGCTGCACCGTCGCTGGACACCGGCAAAACAGCCTTCACAGGGTCAAGGTGTGTATCGTGAATTCGTTTCATCCTTCCTCAGGCCTAAAATTAATTCACAAGGCGTGGAACAAAACTTTCTTCGAAAAGATCACCCTCAAGGACCTCGGACTTCGCATTCAACTGGGCCACCGGGTGGGTGAGGGCTGCTCCAATCCAAAGGTTGCCTACGGCGATGATTTTGTTGTCGTGCACGTCAATGGGGTACATGAAGTAGCTGTTGACTTCTGCAACTATGAGACTGCCCAGCTCTCCTTTGTCCAGCTTCTTCGTCATCGTTGGTATCCGGCAACTGTCTCCCAGCCCAAGTCTGCTGCCACCTTTGCAGTTTTGAAGCACTTTCATCTGTTGACCTTCGAGTCGAAGGCATCGTGCTTCGAGTTCTACCATGCGCTCACTCGACTTTCGGACAATACCGGCATTCCGAAAATCAAGGTCTGTTTGACCGTTTCTACCAGCAGTCTAATTGTTAACGTTCTCGTATAGGATCGCTATTCAGCGTTCATGCGCATGGTTTGGGAGTACCGGCATATCAAGATGCTGAAACGTTCGGGGCGAGGCCACGATCCTGCTGGTGCGGCGGGGACAGCCGCTGGAGAGCTGGCAGTTCTCTGCCCAGCGTGTCCTCAGCCTGGTCTCAATCTCCCTTCAGGATGGCAGAACGAGCCACCAGAGAAGCGGTGCGTGATTTTGCCGTTGTAGTATCATTTTTTATAACACCCTTCCTAGGTGGATTTACCGCTTGTTCCTTGGAATCGATGCCAACTTTCGCCTTAAGAGGAAGCACATATCCAACAGCATCGTTGATCCTGCCTTGGGTGACGGCATGTCGTACTTTGTCAAGAGGGACGAATTTATCAACTTTCTCAACACATTCGGTACGCTCGTGATTCAAGACGTGAGTTGTTTCACGTACCCTCTCAACTCTGATCACTGATACCAATATTCCAGCCCTCTACTTGCTCCAATCATAAAGCTGTCGACGCTGAACGCTCAGCAAAAGGCCTCGCTGCAACTGGCGTTGGTACGATTGACTGCGCTCGTCATGATGTGAAGCGGCCCCAATCAGTGGGTGATCTTCAGCGATCAGAGCGGTACGTGCATTCTTTGAGCTGTTTTCTTCGTTGATGATGCTGACGCCATTCAATAGGTATGTGAACATGGATTATCTGTTCTTTTCTAGCCTTTCCCACCTCTCACCCTCCGAGTCACCCTCCGAGTCTATCGAGCTAGTTGTATCATACGATATTGCTTGCCAGTGGAGCATACATATCTGGAAGCGCATGGAGAAATACCCAAGACGCCTTCACCTAGATGCGGAGGGGCGGCAGCATATAGTTTTCCTTGTTCCAAAATTTCATCTTCCTGCTCACGTCATGGCCTGCCAAACGGTCTTCTCCTTCAACTACAATTGGGGCGTTGGACGAACAGACGGTGAGGCCCCTGAACGTGGCTGGTTGCATATCAATCCGGTTGCCACAAGTACATGTGAAATGGGCCCTGGTTCTCATCAAGACACCCTCGACGATCATTTCGGTGACTGGAACTGGAAGAAGACCACACTCATGGGTACGCATGCATTGCTACCTAAACATTGTAACAACTAACAAATGCGTCAGGCGTTTCATTGCTACGGAAGATCCAAAATGCTGTCGCCGAGCGAAGCGAACAAGTCTTTCGCTACCATCAATTGGAGCAGGGATTAGACGAGGCTGGCGAAGGTGAAGTCAGGGCATGGAAGATTGAATTGGAGGAATGGCTCCAGGACCACAGTAAGCCAGACCCTTTTGAATCACGCTTCAAATGTGAGTACCGCACACGGCTTCTGTTATGTCCTCTTCTGAAGCATTGTTCGTTAGCTCTCACTCTGGATGCCGTGCGATGCGAGCTAGCTGTCCAGGATGCCAAAGATCTGGCCCACGGAAATGCTTACATCCTTCATGAGACTGTGTCGGCAAGCCAGTTTATGACAATGGGGCTTGACCTCGAGGAGCATCAGTACGTGTCTCTTTAAGACTTGGGCAGAGATCACCTTGACTTATCATTCTCCAGGCGTCGTCTTGGTATTGATGCGGGTGAATTAACGAGCCACTCGACTGACTACCAGAACACCCGAATCCAGGTTCGACGAAATGTTCTCCGCCGCAAAATTGATGCTTGGATTGAGATCCAGCACCTCTACATGCCGGCGCTCTCCTTACACCGCTCCAAAAATACCAGTGATCAGGACGAGATGCCGGAGAAAATTCCACTAATGCTGCCCTCGTCTTTGAAGCGCCAACTCCCTTGCGATGTGCGTCTACAGGAGATGGAGTGGAGGCTTCGCAAATCGCAGGCCAACGATGCACTCGATGAACTGCGAGAAGGGCTACGCCTTCAAGCCTATCTTTACATTGACAAGGACCGTTTCCAGCGCGGGCAGCACCATAACACCCGGTCTCGAAACATCATCGATCGTGTCAAGGTCAAGATCAAGGCGGCTTCGTTGAAGTATCGAGTGGCGCAGGTGGCTCTGGGACATCTCGCAGGGATACTTTCCGGCACGTCCAGCTGGGAGGTCTCTTTTCCCGTGCTTGCAGAGGCTGACATCTCACAGCTCTCGGGGGATGGTAGTCAGTCAGAGGGGCATCGCAGCGTTTCCTGGATCTGGTCACGATTGGGGGATGGTTCTCAACTGGCCAACAATCAAGGCATGAAGGACGGTTCGTTATCTCATTTCATCTTTTATTGTCTCTATCCTGAAGTAATTGGTTGTTTTAAGCACTACGTATCGAGTTCTGCAA
This sequence comes from Tricholomella constricta, assembly GCA_013368375.1. Lineage (NCBI taxonomy): Eukaryota > Fungi > Basidiomycota > Agaricomycetes > Agaricales > Lyophyllaceae > Tricholomella > Tricholomella constricta. Next base: position 74,770 of record JAACJP010000059.1, read on the forward strand.
GAGCAAGGCAAGGGCTGATCGTTGGTCGGAGGAAGTCCAGCTTTTGCTCGAGGAGATGCGTCGCGTGCTCCAGATTTTCGAGTCGATGGCTGTCAAATGGGATCGGCGGCCAGCAGCGATGTGTTTTGTGTCGAAGGATAGTGCATCGGTTGAGGCCCTCAGAGCATACGCCGCTCGTCAAGCATCACAGTACCGCAGGATGAGGGGCCATTGTCAGCATATCTGGCGGTTTGTACCCGAATATGTAGCGTTAGGCCTAGATGTAGAAGATGTAATCCCCCCCGAGCTCAACGGACACGACGATGGCAAATAATAGACATTTTTTATTCGCAACGTAAAAATCAGAAAAAGAATTGAATTTAAATATAAACATTGGTATCCATATCGAGAATGGTCAGTGCGCAAAGGCGGGGAGCCAAGGAGGCCAGGGGGGGGCGGGGGCGGGCGGGCGAGCTCGAGGAGTGTAGTTCGCAGCGAGCACAGTGGCGGGAAAGACAAGCATGGCGGGAAGGACAAGCGTGGCATCATTCAGTTACAGACGAGTTTGCAAAGTACAGGACTGCACTTTGCAAACTGCAGACCTATAGCTATCAGGCAGTTTTGCAAAGCACGTCGACTGTAACTACAGTATATTTTGCAAAAGGGTGCCAGCATCAGGTGCCATCCTATGGCTGATTATTCAGCCTATACTGTTGATTTTATGCATTATTCAACGCTAGTCAGCGCTGAATTCTGATGCATCGCAGGCTGACTCAGTCGTCCACGGGTACTCACCGTAAGTCAGGTTCCGACTACTTTATCCCCCTTCATCTTCCCCGTGAGGATTGATGCATCAATTATGGAGCCGCCGATGAACGGGCACGGTAATGCATGCTGCAAGGCATGTTACCGTGGATGGTATGCCCCCGCACTTTGCATCAGTAACGGTTATCATGCACGAACGATGGCCATACACATGCACTACTAATGCAACGGCCTTCCTTGCATCACTAACGGTTAGTTTCATTGACTAGTCGATGCATCACCGACGGGGCGCCTTTCACGCCCTCTTTGGAAGCATCACCGATGGGGCGCCTTCACGTACCCATTTGAAGCATTACCAACAGGGCGTCTCTGGTGCCTTCCTTGCATCACTGACGGTTAGTCTCATTGACTAGTGGATGCATCACCGACGGGGCGCCTTCACATACCCATTTGAAGCATTACCGACAGGGCGTCTCTGGTGCCTTCTTGCATCACTGACGGTTAGTCTCATTGACTAGTGGATGCATCACCGATGGGGCGCCTTTCACGTCCCCTTGGGAAGCATCACCGACGGGGCGCCTTCACGTACCCATTTGAAGCATTATCGACAGGGCGTCTCTGGTGCGTACAGTAGCTTACTCTATCATTCCGGTCCATCATAACACCAGTGCACTTGCCGTAGTGCAGCGCGCTCTTTCACACTTACGTATGACCTTCGCTGCGTCAGCTATTCACGGTAAGCATCGCCTTCCCTCGCTCTATGCATCACTGATGGAGAGCACTTCGAGTGATGCATGAATCTACTGTCCATACGACGATGCATTGGCGTTGGCGCCTGAGGGACGAGGTCGACGTCCATTGCAGTGACTGAGTTTCTGTTGTCTATAGCTGTAGGTATGAGTAGCAGCACCAGGCAGCAAACATGCAGGTACTCACCATGGCCAGGTGTATCCAAGGAAGGAACTGGGGTGTCAGGTGGTAACATGGTTATGTCTAATTATCATCAGATGTTACAGTCTGGAGACCATGATCAGTGAGTGGGACTTACCCTCCATGTGAACTAGTGTGTGGTGGGCAGAGGCAGGTACTAGGGTGTGGTGAGCAGAGGCAGGTACTAGTGTGTGGTGGGCAGAGGCAGGTAGGGTGGAGATAAAAAAATGCAACGTTTGGTTTCGTTATGCTTTCATTTACCAAAGACGTCCATTCAACCAAACGACATCATAAGTGCGCCCTCACTGTCTCGCCAGCAACCTGAACGCGAAACCGCCCCGGTCCCATGCTCTCGCAATGTTCATACCCATGGCTCAACTCCCCGGTCAGAGAGCACATTTCCCCACTTTCTCAGAGCGCCTTTTCAGGCTTTTGAGGAGCTACAGGCTCTGAAGCCAGCGACATAAATCTTGAGCGGTAACAAATGGAGGGACGGAAGGATTAGCCGCAGCTATTGTGCAAAGTGGAGTTTTATGTTGCTTTAAATTAAAATTTTGAACGAAGAGGATGGAAGAAATATAGAAGAAGGCGAAGGAAGCGTTGGTGCAGACGCCAGTGCATAGGTGAGCACCAATCCACAAGTCACAATGATCACATAGATCTCGAGCTGCCCATGCTGCTCCAACAAATATGTTCCTCCCAATAGACCTTCGAGCGCCTCTCTGAACGCCCCTTCAATTCGAAGCAAGAATATATGGCCATCTCTGGCATCCACCGCGAGCACCCTGGCATGCCCACGACACTCAGCCCAATCGGGAACGGCATGCCGCGCAAGGTGTACTACATCAAAGGCTCGATCGACGCGATCCTCGACTGCTGCAAATTCTACTACGTCAACGACGACTCGACGCCCGCCGGGAAAGGGCGACATGTACCTGGAAGCTTTTGGCTCGCGTCACTCGGCAGTGCATCCAGCTCAGCAAGCGCACCTTCAACTGAACCCTTCTTCGCAAAACACATGCGCTAGTTAACGTCCGCCTGCAGCGTTATGTAGTGGTGGATACTCCATAGGGTCCGGTGGCGGCTGCAGGCTGTCTCTGTTGGTCACATGATCATCCGATTGCTCGGATGGAAACGTGATCGGACCGGATCCGCTAACTGACACCGCCAAGACTGTGTGAGCCACAAGCGCCTCGCCCCCTTGGTCAATGCACGCCGCTAGGATTCCTGATCAGCCTGCGCACCATGCCACGGGTTCGTGGCGGCCATGTTCTTGGTGTGACCCCCGCTACGCCCATGTTGGTCATTGCCGATGCCGTTACTGGAGCTGTTTGAGGATGTCAGTGAGTCCGAGTGGGAGCTTGTTCGTTGCCGTTGCCATTACTGGAGTTGCTTGAGGATGTCAGTCAGTCCGAGTGGGAGCTTGGGGTCGGCTGCACGCACATTTTGTTCAATTGTGCGACAAGCAGCTATAGAGCAGCTTGGGGAGAACGAAGTCAGCCAACGCATATAGGTCGAGCGCACGGTGAAGAGAAGATTTCAAAGCGTGCTCGGCTGTACCTCACCCTGTTCGACTTCCCCTAGCTCGGACGAGTCAAGGCGGGCAGGTGTTGATTGCTGAGTGCCGAAGCACTGAAGGCTAGGAGGATGGCGCTGGCATTTGAGAGCTGTAAAGGCCTTGCGTGCAAATTGTCAGACACCTATATTCAATGGAAGGTGATTGGCGGAGTGATTTATGGCAAGAAGAAAGGCACTGATAGCTATAGGTAGTAGGATCATGGCTCTATCTAGTCGTGTCTGCTGAGAGCCTGAAGCTGGACGTATTCATAGTAGTCTCGTGATCAGACGGTCGTGGGTGCCAGATTCGCTGACGTGGCTTTCTTTGATAAAGTAGGTGGAGGGGATAACATGTACATTCGCTCCATAAGGTCGATTTTCAGGCTTACATCCGGTCAGCATTTTGAATGGTAGACAATCTGTGAGCAATGGCGATCGTAGTCCTTCCATTTGCAGCTTGATGGAGTGCAGTTTGGATGACCTTCTCGGAGTGAGAGTCGAGCGCAGAAGTCGCCTATAGATGAGAGTTAATTTAGTCCACCAATGCCATTGATGATAGAACAAACCTCGTCAAGGAGGAGGACATTGGCATTGCGAAGGTGAGCAAGAGCTATGGTGATACGTTCTGATGAAGTGAGTCAACAACATGTTAAATATGTTCATTTCGAGACCTGCGTTTTTGACCACCAGAGAGCTGAGAGCCCTTTCCGCCAACCTCGGTTTCAAAGCCACTGCGGATAAAATTAGTACACGATGAATCGATAGTCAGACAGCCATGACATACTCGGGCAGCGATTGAACTCGATGACGTTGGCGTCTAGACATGCTTTCTCACTTTCCTCCTGAGTGACCTCACATTCCGGCTTGATGGCACTCAGCAGAATGTTGATGCGAGACCAACGTAATTTGTTTACAGTACTCCTGAATGTTCAGCTCGGTGATGAGCTCGTCGTCGAGCTGGCAATGAAACCATTAGCCACGAGGCTCGCAATAACAATGTGGAAAGCTTACGAAGATCTCGCCGGCAAGAGGGTCGTAACAATGTTTGCATCTCAGTGTAAGGCGGGACGAGTACGACGAGCAGGATGTCAATCTCGTGACATGGAGGTTCCCTGAGGCTTTGGAAGAGCCTTTGTCGGAAAAAGGTGCGGCGAACGGAATGGAACGGAGACGACGAAGTTTCGTCATAACTTTGAGGAGTTCGTACCTTGGACGAGGAGAATGACAGTTCTAGAGAAAGACTCTGCAGACCGTAATCCAGCTCAGAATCGGAAGCATCGTGTAATTTTACGCAGCGTGGGCATGCTCTGACATGCCAATACAATAGGATTATGTACTATACTCAGGCCATTCAATTACAGGCTGACAAAAAAATAGAACAGATAAGCCAACTAGGCGATGACAGCCAAGGTTTTTGTAGGAAATTGTATTCTTTCCTTTGGGTCGCGCTTTCCCTGACGATTGCGTACAACACAATCAGTAGCTCCGACACTGACGACACAATATTCCGTTGCCCCCGAGCTATCACCACCGAGGACAATCACGTTTTGACCTTTTACACTTGGCACCACGGGTTGGACGTATTTCTCCGGAACCAGGAGCGTCGAGTGCACTCCGAGCACAATCTTGGCCAAAGATGCCTCGGTTCCAACCCAAAGTCCGAATTTACCTTCGTAGTCTCCATGGCTCCACCCTGGGTCACGAAGGACGGCTTTGGTATCCTTGAACTGAACCTTGATTCGTTTTCCTGCGAGAAAGGGTGATTCCATCCACGGGTTGTAGGCTATACATACGACAGGCACAAAACTGGTCAATGTTCCTCAGTGATATATATCCAGAAGAAACTTACGGAACGCAGGAAGGGAGTTCGGGGTCCGAGAAGAGGGGTTCCAAGCTGGGCTAAATGACACACTGGAGGCGGGAGAAAGAGGCGTTGACGGCGTCAAAGGAAGGGCCGATGGTCCAATGTCCATCCTTTCACCAGACCAGACCCTAAAAATGAGCTGGAAGGTTTAGGTTTCGTGGAGGAGTTAGTCTGCGTGGAGCCTAACGCAGTCAGGTCAGGATCATCCCTAGATAAGATTTAACTGAGACCAGTCAGGTTTGTGAAACAAGGTCAAGACGTACAGTAAGACCAGGTTCGATTGTTGGATGTGCTCCCGTCGCATTGTGGCCTGAATTTCAACCACAAAAACGTTACCGGATTCGGCTGACTTTATGATCCCTGTATAGTCCTTCCATCTACCGTGACCGATAATCCGAACTTGTCGTCCAATGTTGGGATCGATTTCCCGGCGGAGAATTTGTACCTTGTGATTTGGTCTACGATGATTGAAACTCGACTCCGAAAAATTGACAGAGTGAGAAGGAACAACCACCTGGCTCGACATCAATACCCTGGTTGTGAACGACATACAAGAGAGCCACCTCCTGCGCAGTTTGGTGACTGTAGACTACAAGCAAGTCTTGGTTATTTGATATTACCCACCCAGTAACGCCCACGTGGGGTCCGGCTGCGACGACGACCTCGTCCCCGATTGTGACCTTCTTTCGCAAAGCGTCGACGGGCAACGTGAGCTGCATATTGACAGACAATAAACGAACGACAGCCTCCTGGTCAATGACACTTTCGACTGTACCAGAGGCACCTTGAGCTTGACCTGTCACTATCCTGACGGGATCACCTGAACACAGGCGACGCGCTGCCATGATTTCCAATGTATGTGCTATAAACTCTTTAGAAATGGACTTCGAGTGACTGAAGAGCGCTATTTCGTCGATCGACGGGATGGAAGTCATCCGTTTCTAAGCATAAGTGTCCATCGAGAAAGAGGTTGCCCTTGAAAACGAAAGCCTGGTTTCGAGTTTCGACGGACTTATGTCCCCAAATCTCTATTACTTTGTCGGCATCGAAGAGGGCTTGCTGGGGACGGGTGGTACTTGCCTTCCCACTTCAAGGAGGATTGCTGGTACGTGTCCATTGTCCAATGGTTGACTTTCGGCGCCGAAAGTCGATGCGAGGGACAACTATGACGTCCGCCCCCCGGTCGCTGTAATCCTTGATGAAAGCCAGATCGCCGCGGTATGGGTATTTCGTTAGGCGAAGCCAGGATGGACTGGAGGGTAAGTAGGAAACACTTTCTTTGAGCCAAGACGGTCCATCCTTCGGCTCAACGACGTGTACCTGTTTGCAAAATACATTAGCAACACCTTGACACAACTCCTGAACATCGCTGGCTTTGGTCGCTTCCACGACAATCCAGCCAGGCTGCGAGGCTTGACCAATGATCGATCGAATAGGCCAGCGAGACACGTCGCCAAACATATTTTTTTCATCAGGACGAAAGCCACAGACTCCTCACACCCAGGCTGGGCTTGTGTTAGAGCTGATTTTGAATATGTGGTGTTACTCACTTTCACGGCAACCCTCCACAGACACGGGTTACCAACAACAAAAGACAAATCATGAGGTGAATGTGTGAGAGACGAATGCGAATCATTAGTGCGCCCCCGGGCACGCGCACGATCAAGCAAGGAATCCCAACCATCCTCTTGCGCACGGGTGTTTTCAAGCAAAAGAAGATGGTGCGAGCGCGTCCGGTCTAGGGCGACAGGCTCGTTATCGTCGTCTTCATCATCATCTTGGATGAAACTATCTAGAGGAAGCGTAATTTCAAAAACAAAAACATCACAGATGTTGAAACCACGAACCTTCTTCGTTGACATCGTCCTCATCCTCGCTGGCATTGTCGACGGTCGCTTCCAAACTCAAAAACAATCAAGCTTCCGCCTAAGAGCTAGCATGTCAGATTTAAATTAGCAGCTGACAGGTTAATCGTCGTACCTCCAATCGAGAGCGCTTACTTGGCACCTTAGAAGGTCTCTACGACACAAGTGTCAGGTGAGCTTTGCAGATAGCTGACAATAGTACCTTACATTGGAAATTTCATTTGCTTCATTATTATTATTACCCATACTTCCAATATTATGGAGACTAGCGCTACGACAAACTACGACCGGCAACGGTGGCGGCGGGACGGGATCAAGGTAGGAAAAGTTGTTTAAACCTGTTGTGCCAGATTATAACGGGCGCGTAAGTGTAGGGCAGGCTGAAAACCATTTAGGGCAGGCGTGAATCTAGTTGAGGGCAGGCTTAAGAAAGCTTGCCCTAAACTTACTCGCCCATTATAATCAAGCACGACAAGTCTAAACAAGTTTGTCTCCGTCCGACCACCATCGTTCCGTCTGAAGGCTGTAGATTAAAATTGTCGTAGCCATTTGAATTGAACAAGCTGTTATGAAATTCACTACAAAGCGACCATGACGGCGACTGTTGCACAGCACTATGTAGCACCTCGCGCGGCAATACACTAACTACAGACAGCAAAATGTTTGACCACACTCATCTGAAGTAACTGACGTCGCTAACATTTTTTGGCTGGCAGACGAATCGGGCCCACATGCGATCCTGCACTTTGAGACGACAAGGGTGTACTATACAGGAATGATCCTCGCTATGCGGTGGAGGACGTCAGGTGCCACCCATGCAATCAACAGTCAGTCCAAAACGATGGTCTTGTAGAGGACCGTTGGACGAGGTTCAGGTTTGGACCACAGTGCTTCAAGGTGTGGAACTTTCTTTCAATTTCGGCTGACGCATGACAAATTACCAGAGTATACAAACACATTTATCCGCTTCTTCGTGTCGATCGCCACAGCTGCAAGCATCAAGTTTTCACCCAGGGTGTGCTTTGCGATCTGTGCATCCCGTTTTCTGTGCTCACCATCGCATATGTCTGCTTATAATGTTAGACATATGCAGAACCCTATTCATAAGCCGAGTTTCTCGAGGTCTTTACACTCCCCCACCTATTCTGATCGGAATCCTATCGGACTCCTAGGAATTCCTAGGACCATCCTAGGACTCCGATCAGACCAGTTGCATAGGACTTTATCAAGAGAATTCACTCATTTGGACTAGTCCGAGTCCTATCTAGTCCGATCAGAATCTGTCAGACTGTCAGATCGGACTCGGACTCCGATAGGATTCTGATGCGGAATAATCCGACGGAATCCTCGGACATCCTAGGACAATCCGTTAACCCGACATTTTTTGTGAAAAATAATTGCAGGAGCGAGGATTGAACTCTGGCTTTGCAACATGTAATTTGGAACATAGCGAGGTTAACCATTAGGCCATTGAGCCCATTATCCATACGTCCACGGTGTGCCTCATGTTGTCAGATGATGCACGTGCTTGAGGCACCATCGTCTTGGCTCACGCTGGCACAACTGCAACACGACCACCACCATCAGCTGCTGTGGCTAGGACGGCGACGGCGATCATGACCACCGCCACACCACTCGACACGACGACGAGGGGAAGACGGGGGATACAAACAGAGGCAGACCCCAGTTGGGGGAGAGCCATATGGTGCGTGTGCCACTGCGCCCGCAAACGACCACCACCACCACTAACTGCAGCAGCCCACCGATGACGGTGACCACCACCAGCGCTACCACACGCTGCTGTCAAGTGCTGCAGTCCGAGCACCACCACAATGCTATGATGACGGCCACACTACCACCATCACCACCACCACACCACAACGACGACGACAGCCACCACCATCACCCACAGCACACGTCAATCACCCCATCAGGACGACGACGGCGATGGCCACCACGACGACGACAGCCATCACCAGCACCAGTACCACATCACCAGCACACCACCACCATACCACCACCACAATGACACCATGACGACGGCGACGGCACAACGAAGACGACACCACCACCGCCACCAGACCACCACCACAACGACACCCACGACGATGGCACAACGACGACGACACGACGACGACACGACGACGACGACGACGGCACAACAACGACGACACAACGACGACGACGACACCACCACGACACCACCATGACAACAGCACAACAACGATGACGACGACGACACCACCACCACCACCACCACACCACCACCACCATGACGGCCACCACGACAATGACACCACCGCGCAACAACAGACAGCGGCCACGACGCGACGACACTACCACCACCACAACGACACGACGACGACGGCACAACCCCGACGACACGACGATGACTACGACGACGACACCACCACGACACCACCACGACGATGGCACTACGACGACGACACCACCACCAACACACGATGACGGCCACCACCACACAACCACGACGACGACGACTACACCACCACCAACACCCCGCGACGACGGCCACCAGCAGATGGCGGCGACAGCCGCGACAACACCACCACCACCAGCATCACTAGACACAACGACCACCACCACGCGACGGACACGATGGCGGGCACACCACCACTGCCACAACGACGACCAACGGTCACACTACCACTCCACGACAGCGGCAACGGCCACCACCACCACCCACCACCACACCATCCAAACTACCACAGCACTACGACGACGGCCACCACACCACCACGGCCACGCGACCAACAGCACCCGACGGCCACCACCACCCCACGCGACGTCACGACAACGACAACGACAACGGCCACCACCACCACCACCACGAATGCGAGGGGTTAGGGTCAGGGTGCTAATTGCAGGACAGGTGCGGGTGCGGATGTGAGTCTGGGTGCGGGTGCGGGTGTAGGACATACATATAACAATTTTACACTTGTATTACAACAATTAGAATCATTTTCAGTGTAGTCCAATCAGAATTTTGTATGTAGTCTGATCAGAATCTTAGGATGTCCTGCCAGAGTCTTACGGAGTCCGGTCGGACTTCACAAGGTTAGCTTATAGACAAAGCTACACAAATTACAATCTATAGTCCTATCAGAGTCTTACAGAGTCTGATCGGACTTCATAAGCTCGCTCTGTAGACAAACCTACATGAGTTGATAATTTGCAGTAGTCTGATCAGAGTCCTAGGATGGTCCTAGGATAATCCTAGGATTCTGATCAGAGTCCTCGGAGTCCGATCGGAATGGGTGGGGGAGTGTAAAGTACTGGCAGCAGCGCGCGCCCCCACACCACCTCTAGATGATCCCATAACCAGCGACGATGAGCCTGCGGAAGTAATAGCCGCGTGCAGCCGTCGAGGGCAAAAGCCGAGCCAGCGCGTTCGCGACCTCATCGATGGACACGGCGTGCAGTCCGCATGGCCCTCCGACGCAAGCATCGCACGCGGAATCCAATTACCTCCTCCCAACGTCGAAGAAGCGCCGAATCCGAATCTTGAGGCAGGGCAGGGCACTACAATATAATGTGACCAACGCTCTAGCGGGCCTATACAGTGTACCGTAGTTGACGGGGCTAGCGGGTCCTCTGTGCTGTAGCGGGCGCCCTTACAGTGTATCGTGGTTGACGGAGCAGCGGACCTGATACACTGTAGTGTAACTTACGGCAATAGCGGGCTCGGTACACTTCCAGAGAGCCCAGATCACTGCTGCAGCCGGGTCCCCTCTTGGGTCATGGGATTAATCCATCGACCTCCCCGGGGCCACTGGTGCAGCCGGGTCCCATCTCGGGTCAGTTGCTGGGTCCCCTCTCGGGTCAGGGGGTCAATCAGGGGGTCAATCCGTTTCTCGGGTCAGGGGATCAATCCGTCGACCTCGCCAGGGCCACTGGTGCAGCCGGGTCCCATCTCGGGTCAGTTGCCGGGTCCCCTCTCGGGTCAGGGGGTCAATCCGTTTCTCGGGTCAGGGGATCAATCCGTCGACCTCGCCAGGGCCACTGGTGCAGCCGGGTCCCATCTCGGGTCAGTTGCCGGGTCCCCTCTCGGGTCAGGGGGTCAATCCGTTTCTCGGGTCAGGGGATCAATCCGTCGACCTCGCCAGGGCCACTGGTGCAGCCGGGTCCCATCTTGGGTCAGTTGCCGGGTCCCCTCTCGGGTCAGGGGGTCAATCCGTTTCTCGGGTCAGGGGATCAATCCGTCGACCTCGCCAGGGCCACTGGTGCAGCCGGGTCCCATCTCGGGTCAGTTGCCGGGTCCCCTCTCGTGTCAGGGGGTCAATCCGTTTCTCGGGTCAGGGGATCAATCCGTCGACCTCGCCAGGGCCACTGCTGCAGCCGGATCCCCTCTCGGGTCAGGGGATCAATCCCTTTCCGGACACCGGGGCATACAAGCATGCATATTCGATCCGGAAATTTCATCTGATCAGCTCGCAAATGGGGGGATATATTGTGGCTTTCCGAAAGAGTCCACATGCAATCCAGAATAATTGTCCGGATGAGGGAAAGCATTTTTGGTTGTAGCAGAAGCTGGATTCAGACAGGACAAAACACGAATGCCATCATCCGGACCCGAGCCTTCCGGACACAGGGCTTACATCTGCCTTACCGGAAGCATGCATATTCGATCCAGAATTCTTCCCCAGATGTGGGAAATGTCATCTGATCAGCGCGGAAATGGGGGGATACATTGTGGCTCGGAAGAGTGCACATGCAATCTGGGAAGCTGGTTCTGGACAGGACAAAAAACGAATGCCGTCAGCCGGGAAATGTGGGATGTGGGTATATAGCCCGGTCCCCTCTCGGGTTAACGGAGCAGCGGACCTGATACACTGTAGGGTAACTTACGGCAGTAGCGGGCTCGGTACACTCCCAGAAAGCCCATATCCGGGTCAGGGGATCGAGCCGTGAAGTGCATGCAACCGGGTGGAGGAAGACAATCCGGATACACATTGTGGCAGCATATCATATGACCTGTATATCATCACATTTCGGGTCTCTTCAATCTTGCGGGTGTTCACACTAAAGGTACTTAGAATGCGCTGGGTCACAAAATTCTTGATATAACAACTACACAATTGCAGCTCCCAAATTGTTCAAATGTATTGTTCATGTTCCGAGTCATCTACATCCTCGCCCAGAATCTGTGCATCGGAGAAGGCGGCAAAGTATTCCGCAGTGTAGGGGCCATGTAATGCGGCATCCGCCTCTGTGCCCGGGTCGATATCCGGGTCTGTATCTGGGTCTGAATGAGAGTCCGTATCTGAGTCCGTTGCATCCGCACCCGAGTCCACTCCCATGCTCATATCCGCATCCGCATACATTCCCATATCACTTTGATGAGTCGGTGAGCGTTCGGGCCCATCAGTGTCCCCTCGGCACTCACTTACCTGGCCATCAATGTCCATTGAGTCACCCACAGGAAAGCATGCCTCACCGGAATCACGAATTTCGAAGTCGAATTCGGATCCAGCTTGGCTTTGGGGGGCAGGACCACGTTGGACTGGGGCAGCGAATGAAACAGAGAAGTCGAAGTCTGAATGTGCTTCACTTTCAGCGCGGATGAACCGTCCGTCGGCCCGACTGCTGCTCCCGGAAAGGTGGGTGGCATGGCGTTCATGCAGGGATGGAGAAGGCGGGTCTGGCCTAGCTTCAATGTTGAAATCTGAACGCGCCTCACTCGCAGGGGCGGGGATGTGACCGCCTGATGGGAGTGCAAAATCGAAATCTGAGCCCGCCTCGCTTGCAGCGCGAGGGGCGGGGATGGAAGTTGTAGTCGAAGCTAGGCGAGTGCTACCGGCCGGCGGAATTGAGAAGTCAAAGTCTGAGCCCGCCTCGCTTGCAGCGCGAGGGGCGGAAATTGTGATACCGGCTGGCGGAATTGAGAAGTCAAAGTCTACAGCGGCCTCGCTTGCTGCTCCGGAGGCCGGGAAGGGAATTGTAGACGCAGCTTGACGACTTTTGTTAGTCGACGGGATTCCAAAATCGAAATCAGACGCTGCTTCACTTGCAGCGCGCAGCATCGGGGGGAGTGCTGAAATGGGAGGGGTGTTGCCCATGATGGAGGCCATCCCCGGATCAATGACCTTCTGCTTTTTAAGAGACCTAGCATTCTTTGCTAGATCTTTCGTAGGCTTCCTCGGGTGCCGAGTGTTAATGGCTTGGCTCTGGGTTGGTGGCCCGTTTAGTCCTTGCCGGTCGGATGGCACATGAGGCGGGCTATGGACAAGGAAGGGGAGGAGAGGCCCGGGAGAGGGAGTCCGGTATGAAGGGACTCTATGCCAGTCCGGATAACTTCTCGGATTCAGCACCGGAGGAGGTTCATTGTCATCAGCGAGATCTTCGAACCTGGGCCGCCTGGTCGGTTGTCCAGAGTCGCTTTCCGACCACTCACCGGTCATCGTCCCTGGGGGCAGATCCCGCTCATAATCCGAGAAGATTCTGTCATCTGCCGCAGGCCGGAAGGCTGCAATGGCCTCCGCCCGGGTCAACCGAACTGGAGTGCGTCTGCTAGATTCTGGCTCAGATTCCCGGGTGCTCAAGCCCGCCATCCCGGGCATTCTTGCTTCTGCGACTTGCTTCTCTTTGAGAGCTCCAATAAAGTGAAGCCGGTGATATGCGGCAGTAAGCCGAAGATCTTGTAAGCGGCGGGTCCGGAAGGTGGATTGAGCACCTAAAGCTTGAAGGTGCATGTCAAGGAATGAATTGGATGTTGGAGGTGGGGCAGCCGGGACGGACAACCTGCCAGCAAGGGGAGCCTGAGTCCGATGCAGCAGTAATGCCTGTGAAATGGTCCCGCTGTCTAGCAGCGGACAATCCGAAAAGGTCATCCACCAATCACAAATGTAGCGATCAACCCGGCCGGATGGATGACCGGTTGGCAACCCCATGCCGAGCACCGCACGGATTTCCGGGGACAAGAGCCGATGCTTGGTCCATTGCGGACGGTAAAAAAGGTCTTTCGACAGGATTGTGATGAGAGGAGGAATGCCACAAGCATGAGTGAGCACCGCGGCTGCACCAATGTGTGACAACGCAAGGTCCTGGATAAGAAGTTGGTGCAAGTCGACACGGATCACGGAAAGGCTTACCAATTCGGCCAAGATGTTCTCCACCGCGAGAGTTGTCTGATCTTTACTTAGATCCGGAGTACTGAGCAGGCTTCCAAAGGCACACCGAAGACGAGACTCCATGTAGTAGATGACCTCCTGTGTAAATCTCGCATTCGTAGAATGTTCACCGAGCTGCAAGTCAAGGGGGGTCGTCGGGTACAGGCCGGCCATGAGTGCTATTTGATAGAGATTGCGCAAGAGTAGATTGTGTGTGACAGCTGTGACATGGTCATGTTTGTGTGGCCAAACAATGACCACATCCATGATGAACCGGATCTGACACCGATCCGGTGGACATTCCTGTGCACAATTTATTGTCAGACAACCACAGGATTGTGGCCTTGAAATATATAGGACTATCATTGAATGGAAACACATGTATATGACTATCATTGAAGGGAAACATATGTAGGGTTGACTTTCAGAAAGGCTTGCTCCGCCCTTGCAGCCAGAAGCTCATAGGCAGCGACTTTCCGTGCTGCGTAGGCCGCGGGCCCGGTTTCTGGTCTCATTCCACGCTCCTTCCAGATGTTTGGTCAAGCCGGCAATCCTCTGCAGCCTTGATTTCAGCCTCCCATCCCACTACGGCAGCCGGATCCATGGTGCCGACCAATTCATTGTAATATGTTTTTGTCGCATTCCGCATTTCAGTGGCTTGGGTGAAGCGTTTGCACAGGGCGGCCGCTAGGACAATCCGGATTCAGCTGGGTTAAATGAATCCGGGTTGTGCGGAATCAGGACAAGGTCACTCACGCATGTCCAGGAGCTTTTTCCAGTTGGAATCATTCATGTGGTCATCCAATATTTCCGCCCGGTGGGCTAATGTTGCTGTCCGGGTCATCGGGGATACCGTGTTCAAAACCGACCATAAGCTTTCCAGTATCTCCCCGGCCACAATTGCGGCCCCGGGAATGAAGGATGAAGCATAGCGGAAAAAACACGCATCCTTGTGTCCGTGGACGTGCATGAGACCTATAGCACGTTCAATTAGCAACCCGGGTGGTAGCTTGTCTCCAATCCGGGCCATGAGGTGAATGATGTACTGGCAGACAATATTGTAAATGAAGAGGACAAGCAGAATGGGCCCCATATTGGTGGTTTTCAATGCCTGAAGGAATGCCCAGTTGGTCACGGCTTGCTTTTCACCGGCATCCATGTTTGTCAGACTGTTCAGGGCAAAGCACCCGTGGCGGGCACAGGCAATCGCAACAATTCCGGTGACATCGCATGCCTTTGAGGTGAGCAACACTTGCTCTACGGCCCGAAATTGGTTCTCGCAGGGCGCCTTCTATTTCTGTGAATGAGTAGCAGGAACAAACAATGATGCGCAAAGCCTTCCGGTGCAATCTGGGTTCTGGATTCAGGGTTTGGATTCACACCCGGAGTCCGGAATAAATTCCAGCACGGATTCCAGTATCGACACTTCGGGAATAGTAGACAGATGAACTCACGGTCGGCTTTTCTACCGCATGCACCAAAAACTCCTTATAATCCGCATCCTTTGCCATCATGCCACCACCCTCTGACAACCAGACGTCCGGCGCCGGCTTGTGGCGCACATGGTCGGCCTTGAAATTCCCGTCGGCCACAAAGTTCCACATATACACTTTCCTGAGAGGCAAGTTCAAACAAACGGTCATGGAAGCAGTGGAAGGCTTACTTGTTTGGATCGGAGGCCCAGTCTGGAGGGAGATTCACATCAGGTTGCGGACAGGTAGGACAGAAAATAGCAAGCTCTCCCGGGGCCGGATTCATCGGGTCCGTTTTCCCATGCCCGTATCCGGCCCATTTGATTTTTTTCAACCATCGCCGTGAATGAGTAGCAGGAACAAACGATGATGCGCAAAGCCTTCCGGTGCAATCTGGGTTCCGGATTCAGGGTTTGGATTCACACCCGGAGTCCGGAATAAATTCCAGCACGGATTCCAGTATCGACACTTCGGGAATAGTAGACAGATGAACTCACGGTCGGCTTTTCCACCGCATGCACCAAAAACTCCTTATAATCCGCATCCTTTGCCATCATGCCACCACCCTCTGACAACCAGACGTCCGGCGCCGGACTCTTGTGGCGCACATGGTCGGCCTTGAAATTCCCGTCGGCCACAAAGTTCCGCATATACACTTTCCTGAGAGGCAAGTTCAAACAAACGGTCATGGAAGCAGTGGAAGGCTTACTTGTTTGGATCGGAGGCCCAGTCCGGAGGGAGATTCACATCAGGTTGCGGACAGGTAGGACAGAAAATAGCAAGCTCTCCCGGGGCCGGATTCATCGGGTCCGTTTTCCCATGCCCGTATCCGGCCCATTTGATTTTTTTCAACCATCGCCAGCATCGGGAAAGCCGTCGCAATTCCCGGTAGAAGTTGTCGACGTCCGCCGAGTTGCCAGTGAGCGAAGTTACGCGTCCCAGCTTCTGCCAATACTGAAAGGCTGATGCTTTGCATTCCAGGTTGGCAAGCCGATAGTCATCCAGTACCGCCGTTGTAAAGAGAGTCCGATACCGGTCAAAGCTTGTTGGAACAAGCCGGGAATGGATTAAATCCATGGGAGTAGAGCCTGGCGTACATTTACAATACACCAAGGAGATGTAGTGAACACCATTGAGGTGTACCACACGGACATAACTGTTGTTCATCCCGTCATGCCGTGGTAGTGCAAGATCTACAGGTTCTAGGACGGCTTCTTCTGCGGCTTCATTTGCACGGCCATTGTCATCGGGTTCCGCGCCATAGAAGTCTCCGGTGTCACCATCGTCCTCGTCAAGGATGTCGGTAACCCGGAAGGAGAGTCCGGTCGCATGCAAGGGATCCAGAACGGATCCGGGTGGGGAGAGGCCATTAGATGGAAGGCCATCGGATTGGAATGGACTTGGGGTGTTAGCCTCGGATTCCTCTACTGCCACTGGTTTGCCACGATCCTTGTCCTTTTCTTCCTCGTGCCGATCTAATTGCTGCCGTTGAAACAAGAGGCTTGAACACAATGGCTCACTGGAACAATGTGGGACAAGAATGTATGCGCCGACCTCCCAAAGACTGGCCCGACGGAAGAAAGTACCTGTCCAATGCTCAATCCGGTGCAATGGATTATCGGAATGGCTCCGGCGCATACAGCCACGGCATAGCAACCTCGGCGCAATGCAATCAAGGCAGCGCCATTCACCTCTGAAGTCATCGGGGCACATTGGACAGGGTGTTACTGGACTTTTAGCTTCCCGGGCTAACAGTCCTTGCAATAGTTGTGGTGCATGGTTAACAAATTCCATGATGTAGTCATGCTGCCTCTGAGTGGAATAATTAAGTCCCATGGAGAGAGGGCCGTACTTGTCACATACTTTACGTTGCCTGGTGGCATTGACCTGATCAACCGAATCATCTGGATAGTCTTGACCATCAATAATTGGAGCCGTGCCATGTGCACTGTCGTTATTGAGAAGGTCAGTGACTTCTACAGCATCACTGACTGGGAATGTGTCTGGAACGGGCTCGGGTGCGATCCATCGGAAAGGAACCTGGGTTGTCTGAATTTGTTGGCCGCTTCGAGTGGTTCGGTCTTCGATGACCTCCTCCACAACATCAAAGTTGTCATCCTCATGGAATTCATCGACATCGAGTCTTCTTTTCTTACTTCTGCGCATTGTAGTGGAGGGAAGAAAACACAATGGAGGGAAGCCCTGGTGACTCATGACTCTTATTATTGACATTCACCGCATGGTGCACTGCGTGAAGGCATGCGGCGGGTTGCACTGCTGATGCATGTGTAGCCTAATTTAGAAATTTAATACCAAATGTAGACGTGGATCCGGCCTTATCCCGGATCACGGGTCCACTCAATGAGTTCATATTGGACGGAATGTTCCGCGGCAGAAGGGCCCTTTCTTTTATTCATGCCAGCACATCCTGCATCGTCCCATGTCTGATCAAGGAGGAACCGGCCACCCGCATGCCCTGACGGTACAGCAGCCTGAGCCGGATGGAGTGCAACCGGATCTGGCCGGTCTTCTGCCGATAGCGGAGAAAACGAAGAACGGGCCGGCTTACCCAGAACACGAGCGGAAGTTGTTGAACAGGTATCGTCATGAATACCGACAACAGACGACTCGTGAAGGGAGGGCCACCATTATGAGGACCAAAATACTTCCAGCTCTGTTCAACTATCGGCAGGGTAAGGGCATAACACATAATGCAGCTCAATCTAAACAAGAAGTTCGGGTGAGTCCCGGATAACATAAACACCTGAAGCAAATTGCCTGACATCAGAAATAGAAGTTGGGCCAATACATTACAAACAGTTGGCGTCCGTACGTGAAGGGCACCAAATGTGGCGGAACCATCCGGGTAACATTGCGGGATGTTGTACAACGTACAATGAGCGATGAGTCAATCAGGAGTTGGAAAACATTCTCCTTGACATGGAGAATGGCCAACCCTTCCAGCAGTACAACAAAGCAGTTGCTCAAGTTATGAAGGCATTGACTGCTGACCAGCGTGCCCGCCTTGAGGCTCAGGCAAGGGAGTGGAGTGTGCAAGGCCTTCCATCTGAGGAGCAATGTCGGTACGTCGAGACCACTTCCCTTGCAACCCGAGGCTGAACCCGAGCCCAGACCCGTTCTGGGGGCGGGTATGGACCCGGTTGCGGATCCGGTCCACGATTCCGCTCAAATGACTTCAGACTCATACATTCCTTAGGATTGCAGCCAAACGTGGTATTCAAAAGGTTCGGGATGTGGACTTACAACGTTGGCGGGAGATGGGAATGCTGACCAATGTTGGAGTCATCGACCGGCATGTTCCAATCAAGAAACATTTCCGAGTTCTCCCAGTCAATCGTGTTCGTTCCCTCGGGTACCGGCTCCCACTCGTGGGGTTGGAGGGACTCCCAGAATTCCTCGTGTTCCCGCTCCCGCTTCCTGATGCCCTCCTCCCATGCCTCCAGCGATTCGTACCCGGTGCTCCGGAGGAATGCCCGACCCAATTTCCGATAGGAGACCTCTCCATTCTGACCCCACTCCCGACACTTCTCCAATCCCGTCCGGAACGCCTTCTGGTTTTCAAAGAGGGCCCGGACATTGCGGGCCTGCTCTCTTTGCTCAGTTTCCAGAGCCACCAGGCGTGTCATCAGGTCCTCGGGGGACATTGCCGGGCAGGACAGTGCCGCAGCCCGACGCGCCGCCTTATCGACCTTCGTAGCCGGGGGCGCAGCCGAGAAAAAAGGGCACGGGCGGCGCAGCTGAGGGCCCGGCTGGGGCAGCTGAGGGCCCGGCTGGGCAGCTGAGGGCCCGGCTGGGGCAGCTGAGGGCCCGGCTGGGGCAGCAGGAATGGGAGGCCGGGCTTGAGATGGCGCAGGGCGGATGATCCGGGAAGGACCAGCAACTGGTTGAGGTTCAGTTGTTGAATGGAACACATAATAGAGAAGGAAACTTACCGGGTGCATCTGGCACAACGGCCTTTGCCTTCCCCTTGTCCTTCTTTGCCCGGCTCTTCTTTCCACCTCCTGGCTGAGTCTTGCCCATCTTCCGGAGCGAGTACTCACAGCCCACCTTCCCCACCTGGCAATTCATGCAGACCAGCCCAGAGAGCGGCCGGACGCACCGGAATCCCCTCTCCTTGCAGCGCTCACAAGGGACCCGGTATTCTTTGCCCGGACCCGTCTCCCTCACCATCATCTCCGTGTCCTGGGCAAACGGGTCCCCTGTGGGCTGCACCGATTCCTCCCCCGCAGCGAGATCAGCGAACGTCTTTGGCTTCTTGGTGGGGCGGGGCTGGGGGCAGTCAGCGGGGGCCTTTCTTTTCCGGGAAGCTTCCGGGGCAGGGAGTTGCTTGGTGGGAGGCGGAGGGACCAAGACCTCGATCTGGGGGGGTATTTTTGCCCGTCCCTTGTTCTTTTGCGCTGTCGGGGGGGGACCCGTCAAATGCGGCTTGGAGGCAGGCATTGACTTCTTCGCTGGGGGGAGTGGGACAGGTGCGGGTGCGGGTGCGGGTGCGGGTGCGGGTGCGGGTGCGGGTGCGGGTGTCGGGTGGGTGGACCGGGAACCGGGAGCAGCATTTGGCGACTGGCTTGCGTCAGGTTGGCCAGAGAACTGGGGGACTGAGAGCCCAGGCCGTATGGTAAGTTCCGCAACCAGGGCCGACATATTGATCTGCCTAGCCGCGAGCATTTTCAAAACCGGAAGCGCTCGCGCAATTTGCGACTGCTTCCGGAGTTGATTCAACTCCGCTGAGGCCCCCTGAAATTGCGGCCACAATTGTCCCTTTAGATTGAAATCAGTTTGGAATCAGAAGTAGACAATGAAAATCTTACTGTTGACTCGTACAGCCTGATCAACCCAGGCCTGTTGTTGTAGCGGAGGCATTCCCGGAGTTCGGTGTCCATATTTTGGAGGGCTCGGATGACGCGTTTGGAGTCCATGTTTCAGTCGGGTTCTTCACGGGTTGAGTGCGGATTGAGGGGGAGGCGCGAACGGATCACAAGTAGTAGGTGGCAGGAGAAGAAAAAAATTTCATCAACATGCGTCACGGGATCTTCGGGTGCGCTTCTTTTTCTCATCACATGACCGGTATTTCTTCACCCGACGCCGATCGATTATCGACCTTCATCATGGCCCCTCCAACAAAGCAATACGGGAAACAACGACAAGCTGAACCGATGCCCACCTCCAGGCCATCTAACCCCAATCCACCTTCAGTACCCTCAGCAACATCCAGGGGACCCAATACTACGCGGCCGTCTTCCCAGGCTCTGCCTAACGGATTCACGCCTTTCCCGACACCCGAGGGCACATTCCTCATCCCGAATCACCTTGTCCCTGCCACAAGGTTGAGACTCTTGGTGGATTTTTTCAAGCAATATCCCCCACAAGATGAAAGCACAGAGGTGAGTGTGCTGGCCAGAGAGCTGTTATATCCTCCTCAATATATCCAGCCCGTTCAATACAGCGGATCGGAGGCGTATCCGCTCGGCCGGGCAAATGTCGGGTCCGAACCCGAACCCGTGAGTAATATTGATCTGCTCGCATTTGTGTGCTAAATCATGCACCCAGCCACTGACCGACCAGGAAATCCTGGACATACATGCGGAGGTGCTAGCAGTGATGGACCAGCAGGAAATATCCTACTCTGCTGCAGCACTCCAGCTTTATTATGCTGCTGTTGCGAGGTTGGAAAGTGATAGTGCTGCTGAGACGGCATTCACAAATATCCTCAACCGGTTGAATCCGGCTATGCAGAAGTAGTTTTATCTCTTGTGCAACATACTTTTTACAATATTACAATGAAATTTTGTTTGAATGGCATCCGTACGAATGAACTCTTTTGGGAAGCCAACAATGTGGGCAACCAATCCCGGATTGATTTTCTATGTATGGCCAAGTAATTCTGGATTCACGACGCGCGATTCCGGAAAGCCGGGATTCCGGATTGATTGTACATGCTATTCCGGATTAATTCTTTCTCCAGGAAGCAGGGCAATATGGCCAAGCAATTCGGGATTTAGTACGCACTCTTCCGGAAAGCCGGACTGTATGCGCAAGGGATTCCGGATTGGCTGCACATATCCGGATGAGATACGCTGTCTGCCAGAATGCGGGGCTATATACCCACATCCCACATTTCCCGGCTGACGGCATTCATTTTTTGTCCTGTCCGGAACCAGCTTCCCGGATTGCACGTGCACTCTTCCGGAAAGCCACAATGTATCCCCCCATTTGCGAGCTGATCAGATGAAATTTCCAGATCGAATATGCATGCTTGTATGCCCCGGTGTCCGGAAACGGATTGATCCCCTGACCCGAGAGGGGATCCGGCTGCAGCAGTGGCCCCGACGAGGTCGACAGATTGATCCCCTGACCCGAGAAACGGATTGACCCCCTGACCCGAGATGGGACCCGGCTGCACCAGTGGCCCTGGCGAGGTCGACAGATTGATCCCGTGACCCGAGAAACGGATTGACCCCCTGACCCGAGAGCGGACCCGGCAACTGACCCGAGATGGGACCCGGCTGCACCAGTGGCCCTGGCGAGGTCGACGGATTGATCCCCTGACCCGAGAAACGGATTGACCCCCTGACCCGAGAGGGGACCCGGCAACTGACCCGAGATGGGACCCGGCTGCACCAATGGCCCCAGCGAGGTCGACGGATTGATCCCATGACCCAAGAGGGGACCCGGCTGCAGCAGTGATCTGGACTCTCTGGGAGTGTACCGAGCCCGCTATTGCCGTAAGTTACACTACAGTGTATCAGGTCCGCTGCTCCGTCAACCACGATACACTGTAAGGGCGCCCGCTACAGTACAGAGGACCCGCTAGCCCCGTCAACTACGGTACACTGTATAGGCCCGCTAGAGCATCGGACACAATACAGTGTTGTGTATGTATGTGAAATTCCTGCTTTTCAAACTTTCGATATAATCAGAGCAAACATCAAATGTGCTATATTGCGAAGCTTACCTTGGAGCGCAATACAGATGCGTGCTCCCACATATTCTTTGTGTCGTCTGCATTTTTCAGCGTGAACGGATCGCAATCATTGTTGTCCGCGGCGCGATGGATTAGCTTGATCAGTCGATCGATCTGGGAACGGTTGAGCGCGGCTTCAAGGGCCAGCTCAGCAACCTCGAAATCCAAGCGAGATTGAAAGGGCTTCCATGGCTCTGCATCTGGTACCACTGGGGGCGGCGCCTTCTTGAGATAATCAAGAAACGATTCAATTACAGGAGAGCGGCCCGAGAAGTCATGAAATTCGGTCTTCGTATCATCCAATTGAAACTCTGAGGCCTCTGAGATAGCGGGTGACAGAGGTGCGGGAGTGGTGTGAATAACATTAGGAGGCTCGATAGCCTCATCCAGTGGCTGCAACGCAAGGGGTTCGTCAAAATGGTGGAGGTTGAAGATTGTCGACGGTCCAGGTCCAGCGACGAACTCTCGCGATGTGTCATCCAAGAGTGTCATTTGGTAGTCACTAATTGATTCTGAGATTCGCGCACTTGCTGAAACTCAGTCAGTCGACATCAGTCAAGTTGAAAAGACAAGAAGTGGCACCCTTTGCCGTCGCCATATCCATTCGCGCGAGAAAGGCGGCGTCATTCTGGGCCGTCTCTCGATCCTTGCGGCATTTGATCCTGTGTGTGCCCATGCCTCGCTTCTTGAACCATCTCCTGCAATCCTCACATTGCACCTTATCGCTAGTGTCCGCCATTGGAGTCGGCTGATGCGTGGATGGTAAGAGAATTATGTACAAGATTCAGTTGCTTGTGACGATGATTTAGGGTCGGCATCCGAGATGATCAGATCAGCAGTGTTCCTGATAAGGCCAGCGCTCTCGTAATTGGTAGTAATGAAAAAATAGATAAAATAGAGTAAGTAAGCGGTCAGGGGGGTTCTACGACAAGCCAATGTCGGCGCGAAAGTCCGCCGCGACGGTTGCTGTGGGGAAACCTCCCCGGTACAAATGGTAGTGCGTCCTGTATTGCGTCTAGGTAAGCGAGTGAGACAACAACCCACCTGGAGCATGGCTCGACGTCGTTGAACGAGCTACCCCAAAAAGTCATGCGACGGGAGCAAAAGGATGTATTGAGGTAAATTAAAATAGACGAGGTAAATTAAAAGTGTCGGCGAACTTGGCGCGGCGAGCAGCCCAGGAGCGGGTGATGGCAGCGGGGACGATGAAATCGAGGTGGCGCCAATAAATAAGGAAACAAAGAGAAGACCAACCACCGAGCTTCATAACGACTTGAGGTGGAACACCGGCTGTGAGGAGTTCCGCAGTACCGCCGATGCGGAAACTGTGGCGGAAAATAGGCTGAAGGTGGTGGGCGTCGAAAATAGTAGACAAGGATCGAAGAAATTGGGACTTGAGGAGGATAGAGAAAGAAGGGGGAGAAGCATAAGCGAAAAGAGGAGTGGAGGAGACAGGCGGTTAATACGAAGGTGATTCTCAAGAGCAGTGACGGGACAAAAAATGTTATGCGTAGCGGTGAGGATGCAGTCAATCCCTTGTGGGGATGTTTTTGTCCACGGGATGTGGAAAGAAATGACTTTTGAGCCATTGACGAAGGAAGTGTGGAGGTCGCAGTCGCGAGATACGTGGCGTGAAGGATCGAACGACAATTTTGAAGGGAGAAGTTCGCCCAGGCGATGACAGCCCCAGAAGGCGACGAGGGCGCAAGCCCAGATGGCGGCACCCGAAGGGGAGGTGAGGTCGAGATCGTGATGAAGGGCGAGGAGGTGGCGACTGGTAATTGGCTGGCGGGGAGGTTGCTTAAACCGAAGACCCTGTTTGTCGGCAGATTTGAGTAGAGAGTGGACCAATGGTTCGTGGCCGTGCCATTCAGCATAGTTGAAGAGGTGCCAGAAACGGAGGCCATTGAGCCAGTTACGGATGCACTCTCCAGTGCAGGAGCCTAACGTGTCTGCGACAAAAGCTGAAATGAGAATATCGGAGGCGGGCATGCGAAGATTTTCGGGAATATGAAGTTGATCACAATATTGAGTGAAACGGAGTAGGCCCGCGCCGTAAGAGACGCGCGTGGACTCGGCTAAGGAGTTGAAGAGGCCGAGAAAGATTTTGGACTAGAAGAGAAAGGTGAGTGAGAAATAGAAGAGGATAAAGAAGCATACTTGAGCGTCGACAGGAATTTGAGCATCAAAGGAAGCGCGGGCGAGCTGAGAATGCGGTGTTGTCCAGAAAAGCAGATGTTGGCCCGCAGGAACGGCGGGACGGTAAGGACTAGGAGCGTAGGCCGAACTGTCGGAGTTCGTGGCGTGCTGAGTCGACGAAGGCAACGAGGAGGCCGCGAGGCGGCGAGGCGAAGCAGGGTGAATAAAGACACCCGGGGCGGCTGCGTAAGAGGTGGTTCTGCGGGGTGCAGCGACAGTCTCGAGAGACGGGAAAGAGGGAGCCGGGGACCGCTGCGTTGGAGGCGACGTGGTGCGAAGAAAACGGGAGGATGGAGAGCTGGCGTAAACTCCGGGCGCGACAGTGGTGGAGGTAGTACGAGCAGATCGAGGAAAGTTTTCGACTGGCGGAATGCATGGAGAGAGCGAAGTGGAGACTCTCAGACCGTTGTCGACGGCTCCAGAGGAAGCCGGAGGGGGACAAGGGTCAAGCATGGAAGAAATGATGTAATTCGCGCGGTAGATCGAATGACCGCACAAGCAAAGTTCTAGGTGCACCCGATTCTCCACGCGAGATCGGGTCTGCAGGGTTATCCTCGGATCGAACATAGGCGAAGGAAGGGGCGATGAGATGTTGGACAAGGACGGCATATGTCCGTCGTGTGCACAAGTTAATAGGCACGTTGGGACTGCGATGTTTGTGGTGCGCGCCGATGGCCCCGAAATTGTCAGAGTGGATAATGACGTGAGTGTTTGTATAATGCAACTGGACGAGGAGCGAGAGAGCGAGTTCGATAGTGATTGCTTCAAGCCAGCAGATATCGTGCTGTGGTTGTTTCCAGTCGTCCACGAGCTTCAAAGCATACCAGAAATCACCAATAATGATACCTAAACCCCATGAGGTGGAAGCGTCCAGTGATGGCGTTGACGGGGTTTGACCAAGGGTCATGACGGATTTGACTATCCGTCATGACCCTTGACCCCGACAAGAGAAAGTCAAGCCGTGATCACCTTCCTTTTCTGGAACGAGCCAAGTAAAAGTCGCGACTGAACCAAAAGGTCGTCCGAAATTATATAGAACTTTATGTACTGACTACAGTGGTGTAGAACTGATTGAATTATTAGTGGTATAAGAAAAAAATTGCACTCTACAGGTCTGAAACCTCCGGCAAGTTGTCATCCTCCTCATAAAGGATATCATGGAATGTTCTCTCGTTTGCGAAGCCCATCTCACCAGCCTGCCAACACTCCGTAAGGACCTTGAATGACGTCGAAGAGGTGTCCGAGGCCAATGGATAGTGGAATAGATTCTTCAATGTAAGATCGTTGTTGGTGGGCTGAGTGGTCGTCGGAGTGACTGGTGTTGGCGTTAGTGTTGGCGGCATCATGGCTGCCATATCAGTGAGATCGCGTGACGCTTCCGCGACCATCTCGCGTGCCATGGTGCCAAAGTGAAGGGGGTCCGTGAGGTTGATGGATGGCGAAGCCTCAGGCTGGCTCGGCGCGAGAATGTCCGAGTCTGTTTCGAAATGGTCACCGTCCTCGTCTCCGAAAGTGCGTTTTCGGCGCGGTGGGGGGCCAAACTTGGAGAGTGTGTTCGTCTTGAGAAGGACTTCCTTTCGAATCTTCTCTGGATGGGTGCGGTTCCGGTGTTTCGAGTGCTTGACACCAAATTGGCTGAAAATGCGCTCAGTTGCGGCCGAGTTCGGTGTTGCACTGTGGATCCGCATTGCAATCTCAACCAGAGCGGATTTTCCTTGAGGTGGTCCAGTGGGGTGACCCATCGAGTCATCGCCTAGTGAGGGGTGGAGTTCCCGCCAAAGAGTGATGAGGTTTACAACCCGTTCCTACGACATACATCAGAAAACTTGATCAGTAATTGAGAGCACACTTCACGCACCTCCTGAACCGCTGCCTTCTTGTGATACGGCAGGCCCATTGCCTCATCTGACCACTCCCCAGTCCGGTGCACGTAATGTCCAAATGCTGTTCTGAATGCATGATTGGGTTCCTCAGAGGTGTCGAAGAGTCGTTGGTAAGCTTTCGCGACGAGATTCCAGAGTATTGCAAAGGAACGGTATGGCGACTCCCTTGAAAAAAAATTAGCTCGGATGTAGGGGTTCAGGACAACAGCCAGAATGAAGATTGGACGATCTGCATTAGCCCATCTCTTCTCCAGGCTCGCCAACACTGCACGTGAGATGGATTCGTCGAATCCACGGCTTTCATCTGAGTACACACGATAGAGATTGACTAGTGTAAGGACAATTGTGTCGAGTCATGCGTTATCACTCTGTGTGACGTTGGCAGCAATGGCCAGAGGTTCGAGATGGGCCTTGATTCTGTGTGCGCATCATAAAATGAGTCCACAAACTGATGACACAAATCAACAACATGCTGTTTGAGATTTGGCCAGAAGTCCCATCCTTCAAGCACACCAATGACCGCTTCTGCCTCCAATTTTGCCTTTGCCTTTTCACCAGCACATCGTAGAACTATTTCCCGTGAGTCCAGGAGCAACTGCTTGAAGACAATCTCAAGATCAAGCAACCGACGTATTGTAAGGTAATGTGATGTCCAGCGCGTAAGCACGGGAAGGATTAGCGCCAAAACCTTCAGCAGTTTCTGACGCTGGACTTCCTTCAACATTCCTAAAGCACGGCTGTGGTTATTGAACCACTTGACAACCTCGGTCGCTCCTTCAATGCACTTGACAAAGACACCTTTGACCTTGAAGATGTCACCGACAACAAGATTGATCTAGGATCGGAAACGGTACTACAATGAATTTATTGATTCATAGCGCTAAGATGTTCAGACTTACTTGATGGCACCAGCAATCTAACGTAATGATCCAAGGCATTCTAGCCTTCAATAGTCGCCGCATCTTTGCAGATTCTGCACTAGCATCTGTACACCATGCGACGACAATAATCTTCAAGATCTCTGTTGCATATTTGATCTCCTGGAGAATGTTCTCCAGGAGATTCTCAGCCGTTTTATGAAGGGCCGAGATGTCGGCAACATTGAGAAGATAAGGCTGTAGTCACGGGTGAGTGATTATTTTTGGTTTCGAAGTCATTATCGCTCACCTTGTACTCCACATTCATTGTAGACGCAATCAGCGATGTCTTGGCTATATTTTTCCAACCATCACACTGGCCAGTCCCATATCCATTCTTTACCTGTGGTAACATCTCTCTGATCACCTTATCCGCCTCCTCGTTCAATACTCGATCTGACAATTCCTTCCGCCCCGGCAGTAGTGCATTTGGAAGCCATTTATTAAAAAAACCACGCCAGTAGGGATTCTCAACTGCCCACCATGCAATGTTACAAACCACAAGCAAACGGCAAAGGTCTGCATTGAACTCGTCCTGAGTGGATCTCGAGAAGCGAGAATGAGGTAAGGTTTCGCCGTAGAAGATTAAAGGGTCCACCGACGAGCTAATTGATGTGTTCGAATAAGTGCGTGAGAGTGGAGATGGGGTACTGGCATTGACGGAAAGTGTATCCGAGCGCAAGGATCCAGCTATCGGCGAGCTGAGCTGCACAACATCGTCGGGTGACCTTTGCAGTGTCTCGACATGGTCAGCGGGGGCGGCTCGGTTCTCTTTTTCATGCCGACGCCTCTTCCTGGTGTAAAGCTCACATGTGGCCTCGTCTCGGGTCAAAGCATCAACATTCTCACAACGCGACAGGTGTGTCCACATCTCGCCAATCTTTCCTGAGCGAGGAATGACTGTGGATAGATCTTCAAGCACTCTATCAGCCCTAGCATCAAGGATGATTGTCAAGGTACTTACAATACTGTTCAAGCTCTGCTTCTGTGCGTGCTGATGCCATATTACCGGATGCGACATTGTCAAGGTCGGCGTTCCGGGTGATCAAGACCCTTGCACGAATGCATCCGCGGCACCGGACTTCCCAGTGATTCTTGTCTGTCAGATATTTCTTCGGGCCTTTGTGGTAGTGCCGCCAGACAGTATCAGCCATTTGGGGTGGTGGGGGGTAAAGAATGGAGGATAACTGGATTCTGAATATATTACAATGATCTCAAACAATTTATCACTCTCACAATTATTGCAAGGCACGTATCAACATACAAAATGAGAGCCACCGACGCGTCAAAACACGTTGCACGTGAGTTATCCTCCATCATCTGGGGTCACGGCTTGACGGCTTGACCAGCGTCAAGACTTCCGTCAAACCCCGAGAATCACTTGACCCCGACAAACCGAGAGGGGGTCAAGTTTGTCGGCTCCATCACTGGAAGCGTCGACATAGATGCCGACATGCGCTAGATTACGGATGGGATGGAGTTGTCGGAAACCGGTAGGGCTCTGGAGTTTCGTCAACCACCAGCGTAGAGGGCGACCACGGAATCACTGAGATGATGGGTGACGAATGTATTAGATTTGTATCCTGAAAAGAATGAGGAAGGAACGTGATCGGGAGAGAAAGGAGATCGGACCTGACATGAAGTTCGAGAACACAGGAAGCCTCGAGGAGCCCTCGGGGTAGACAAACGTAACATGCACGAGGGTGCCATAAATGATTTGTATGTCGCGCAGGTTAAAGGCCGCACGGTTCTTAAGGTGGGCGTTGAGCATGAGCGCCACGCGATTGAGATACTTCAAGCGTTTCTTTTCGGGCAAAGATACCCTGCGTAAGACGAGATCCCAGGAGAAGCCAATATACGTGAAATTGGTGGAGAAGTGGGTGTCCGTTTTATCAGGATGCCACGGGATATTGAGATCTGCGACGAGGGCCATAACTGAGTCACGGTCATGGGTATAGTGATAAGGTCCCTCGTGGAAAGGGCCAGTAGAGACTGGATAACGGACAGCCTCAATGTCGTCTTCATACTTGAAGAATAGGCATGAAGGCCACGTCTCCGCATGCCAAATGTCAATTGAAGCATTAGCTACCTGTCCCGAATTGCTACTAGCAGGACGGGCGCCAAAAGGATGAACATGATCGATGTAGAAATCTCCTTTAAAAGAGACAATGAGAAAAGGTTTGTAATCCGGGAGCGCAGGACAGGTACGGTGAAACGATTTTATGTCGAAGGACATAGCCTGGGTGCCCGGGGGAGCACGGGCGACCTGAAGAAGAATAGAGTGAGATTAGAGATCAAGAATATGAGGATAGAGCATGGACGATGAAGAGAGGAGGGAGAAACTCTACGACGCCATAGGGTACCGGCGTCGCATAATGAGATGAGACAGGAGTTATCCGGTGCCAATGAAGATCGGCGTCATGTGAGGAGATGAGATAAGAGGCATCCGGCGCCGATGAAGATCGGCGTCATGCGAGGAGATGGAATAAGAGTTATCCGGCACCGACGAGGATCAGCGCCGCATGATGAGCGGAGGGGTGGCCAAGATAAGACCGCGCCGCCCATGAGTAGAGTAGCACGACATCAGCGAGTGCTAACGCCGAGAGAGATGAGATAGACGGCCTATAAAAGGTTGCTTCAGGGAGCACAGAGCTCCAAGAGATTATATGCGGTGTCCGAGAGTACGGCACCAGGTCAGAGATGAGATGTGCAGCGTCGTCCGACGCTGGGAAGAGTTATCGAACGAATAAGGAGAGTGACGAGCAAGCGAATAAACCACAGCAAATTTAGAACCACATACCTCGTCAGTTACACGGAAGGCCATATCGAAACGAGTTGGGAAATCCTCCTTGGCTATGTGGCTGTTAACTGAGGGCGTTCCGGTAAGAGGATCGGCCTTAGAGAGGTTCCGACAGACACGAAGTTTAGGAGGGGAGTCCGGGCTGGTGTCTTGCTCGGCCACGATAAAAGGAGAACAATAGATCGGGCCACGCAAGATACGCTCGACCTCTGACAGAGTGAACGGACTGGACATGCGACCAAGGGCAATCTCTGTTGATAGGTAGTCCGCGACGGCTTCGGGATGGAGGTCGACCGAAGGGTGGTTCTTGATAATAATGGATTTGGTGAGTTTGGGAAGTGTACCGAGGGGGAAGCCACGAGTGAGATTAGTAATAAGGAGTGGATAGTTCGAATGTAAGTTATGCTTGGTCAACAAATGATCATACGCCGAGACATCATAGGGAGTGACAATATGTTTGAATAGCTCGTCATCAGAAGGGAGCGAAGTGAGTGAGCGTGGACGATAAAAGATCGTATCCGAAAAGTCTCGGTAGCAGAGAACTTCATCAGGCTTGGATGAACCCATCAAAGGTCCGGTCACAAGCCGGGCTGCGCTCAAAAGCGGCATGCTGAGCTCCGCAGAGAGAGCAGACATGCAAGGTGTCGGGTCCGTGACGGTTGTTGCAGAACCGGTTGAGGTTGTAAAGGCTGCAGATTCTCTTTTGGGTGCCGCCTTTGTGCGCCTTTGCGGGCCAAATAGCTGATAGAAAGGTGCTAGAGATGAGACGAAGCTCAGTAAACCTCAGTTCTTGTATAGAGACTCTGTTATGTACCTAGAGATGAGACGAAGCTCAGTAAACTAAGTACAGTATTAGTATGAGTGATAGCAAGGAATGTATAAGTGTACTCACCCTCAGTTCTTGTATAGAGACTGAGGGTGTCGGCGCGTATGTCGCGTGTCTATGTCGGATTAGTCACGTGGATATGATAAGATAAAGGAAAGAGAAAGAACGAGGAATAAGGAGAGGACTGTATTCTAACAATAGCGTTATCTCGGAGACGTGAGAAGAGGGGTTTGCCATCTTCGAAAGTAGTGGTTGCCGACGGATGGTCGCGGTAGGAGTGCCCTCTGGCGCAGATAAGACACTGCGGGACTCGCGTCGAACCCAAACGAAAGGGCTGGCGAGAGCGACCGGCAGTGGGGGAGGTGTCGGAGCAGACTGCCGAGAGAACTTGTTAGGATAAGCGGAGTTCGGTTCCGAGGCACGTTTGGGACGACGTTCGCGTTCGAGCTCTCCCAGTCGAACACGAAGCAGCACTTCCGAAGCGTAAGCATCCCAATCGAACAGTACACCTTTGAGGATGTCCCTTCGCGCTTTGAGCTCAAAGGGGTACCAGTCGGCGTACGTGGCCTCGAAGTTGTCCAGCTGCAAGAAGAAGTCGCGACGCTTCTTGTATTCCGAAGCATAGGACGGAACCGAGGGCGCGACGGCCGAAGAAGGAGTCACTGATCCCATAGTAGCTGAGACGGAGGGTGAAGGATCGCACAAGAGCTCCAGGGCGGCCAGCAGGTTCCCAGTGGCCTCGACGAAACGGAAGGGACTCAGACAAGTGCTGGCGTCGTCCGAGCCCCATAGGGAAATCATCTTGGGCATGTCCAAGAGCTGGACCTTTTCGGTGGTATCTTCATCAGCCCAGGGTCGCAGAAGCTTGAAGTGGATCTCCTGGGGAGCGTAGTTGACCGCATCAATGTGTTCGTTGGTGAAAAAATTTAACGGGGGACATAGCTTGTTCTTGATGCATAGCAAGTAGGTTGTTGGAATACTGATCCGGTCGCGCTGGGCAGGCACCCGCTTGACCGGATCAACCAACTGCATACTGCCGAGCAACTTGGTGCGCGTTTTGGTGTCTCCCTCCCTGTCTTTCTTCCTTTCAGCCTGTCTTCATCCGAGAGAGAATAGAGACGGTCCAATGTCGAGGTCCACCGGACGAGGTGAAGGAGTCTCTTTAGCGTTAACCGTTCTGAATACACTGTCATTGTTGTAAGCTTCAATCTCGACGTTGCGAGAGATGCGGATCGGGAGTGCTATCTCGGGCATGGTTAAAGCATCCGGGACAGCCATATGGGCGTCAAAATCAAAGTCATCAGGAATTGGGCCGGGTATACCGGCATTGGGCAGCTGAGCGGACATTTTGTTGAGCAGAAATTCTTCGAAGATGAGGGGATGCGAATGAGAAAGAATGTCTGAGAATGGTCGAATGCTCGAATGTATATTAGAAATGGGGATGGGCAATCTCTGCCAAACGAATTTTTGATTGTCTTTGTTTGCTATGGAGGCTGCTCACCGTAAATTGCACCTCTGTGCGCCGACAAAATTTTCACCTTACATCACTCGTTTCGCATGAACTTTGAGAGAGAGAGTTTCGCAAATATACTTGATCTTTCTTTTGTCCGGAGGGATTTCTGATGCCCCAGATATTTGTTTGGTTAAATTTTTCAGTTCAAGCAATTTTTCAAAATTTAACAAAGTGTCCGGACAATTGACAGAAATGCTTAATCAAATGAATGTACCCTCGAAATCGAGATGCTCAGAGGCTTGAGTGAGGATAAAATGTTTGAACTTCGCGGATGCACCAAATTAACGCGACGCGTGTGTGACATTGTGTGACAGGTCGCGCCTTTCCGCTCCCTGGAGTCATCGTCGACGCCGCGGGGGCTCTTCTCGGATTTACCACATAATCGGACGAGGCCTAGATGGTATAGTTACCCTGGTAATCTAGTCGACCGAGTTTCCAGATAAACTAGTGAGCCAAAACTCGTTCAATTCTTCTATCAGTCTAATATTTTTGAAACAGCTTACTGACCATATCCACTCATTGATTCACTCACACTACTCTACAAGAATATACTGCATAACTATGGCCAAATCGAAACGTTCCCCTGCCCAAATGGATCAGTTCAGGACCATGAGCAAACAAAGACATGACAAGGAAAATATACCCCTTCCTTCCCCTTGCAACCCCACATCCTCGTTGAATGCGCACCAGAAACTGCCGCGCAAACCTTCCCAAGACTACGAGAAGCGATTTCGAAATGAACGTCGCCAGTGTCAGCGCAAGGAACGCAAGGAAGCAGCAGCACGAGCAGAAATTGCAAGTTTGCGCGCGGACCTTGCCCAGACGCGAAAAGCCACGACTGCGAAAACCAAACTAGCCGAGAGCACCTTGGACAAAGCGAATCAACGAGGGGATGCACTCACTGCTCGGGCAACAATATACAAGAGCCAGATCGAGGTCTACCAGAAGACCATTCGGGCTTTGAATGCACGATGCGCTCGCACGCCAGCAGTTCTGAAGCGCGCTGTTTTGAAGGCTCGGCTCTCCTCTCACACTGTTAAACTCACTCGACGAGGTGTGTTCACGCCTGAGGCGCGTGCCCTGATGCGAATTGTCGTCAAGAGCGGATGCTCGCAAGGCAAGGTCGGCGGTGTCATCCAGAGCATCGGAAAGCTATTGGGCATCAGGATCAAGACCCCCATTAGTCGGCGAAGCGTGGGCAGGGCTCTTCTTGAAGGGGGTCTCGCAGCGAAGATGCAGTTGGGCTTCGAGATAGGGCAGACATCACGTACGTCGATGGTAGTTTTTTTGAAGGATGTAACATCTTGAATAATGTCAATGAAGACCTCACAATTAGTGGTGATAGCACCTCTCACCGCAAGGTTAACTACGAGTCACACCACATCGCAATGAGGACTCCCGATTACACCTCTCCTGGCCTTGAGGTCTCCGAGTCGTCAGTCCCCAAAGTGCGGTTCATGTCGTTGATGTCGACCGTGGATCACGCGAGCGAAAATTCAGTCGCAGGGTGGATGGGGGACATTGACAGCATCTCCGACATCTACAACAACAGCCCCATGAAGAAGCGTCACTCTGCCCACAGGCCTGATGGCTTCACACGCCGTCTGTTTGCTTCACTCCTGCGGGGAATGAACGGTGATCACGCTGCCAATGAAAAGTGTACCGCCAAACTTCTAGAGGAGTGGAAGATGCGCGAAACTCTTCTTGGACTGGGAGAGGACAGGTTGATGGAGAAAACCGCAGCTGAGCTCGTCGCATTTTTGATGTCCTGGAACTCGAAGAAGATCGAACGTGCAGGCGGAATCGAGGTGTGGGACCAGCTGCCGCCAGCTGAGCAGATTGCGCGTGATGCCGAAATTGTGAAAGAGTTGCAGATGAGCCTTGGAGAGGAGGAATACAAGCAGAGCAATGGTGACGAGAAGCGAATCATGAGCCTGTTCCTTTGGGCTGGATGTTGCATGCACAAGGATCAGAATTGCTTCGAGGCTGGAAACAAAGCGGCGATGGAATGGTGGAAGGCATCTGGAAACACCCCCCCAATTCTTCTTGCGAATAAGCATAATGCGGCGGTGCTTCGGAACATCTTGGATGCATCAAAATCCAAGGACACGATGACCGACTCAGAATCTGTGGCGTTTGCGGCATCGACTCGTGGTGGGGTCAAAACTGCTGCGATAGCAGGTGCTATTTTCAACAATAAGGACGACAAGAAAGGTCAAGGAGATATTCACCTGTATCACTTTATGGAACTCGTCGGAAAACGCTTTCCCGATACCAACAACACACGCTTTGGAAGCTGCGGGCTGGCATCGGAACATCTTATCATCTTCCGTGAGGCTACTCTGGAGTATCTTCTCCTCGTCAAATACAAGAAGAAGTCATCTGCCTGGACTAACATTGAAGTCAACCTGTATGATGCTCTTCGTGACATTCCCACTCTCACTGAACTTGCTGCCATCATCCTCTACAACCAAGCTGTCAGCCATCCATATATGCGTGTTGTACGAGGACCCGGGACGGAGCAAACCAATGTCCTAGAGCTTGGAGTTTTCCACGAGACGCTGAAGGAATTCTTGAAGTCCATCATCCGATTTCCTGATCGAGTTCTTGGATCCAACATGTCCTATAGCCTTGGATCTCTTGACGCGAGCCCATGGGAATCTCCTGATGCAATTGAAGCTGTTCAGAAGCTCCAGCCAGAGTTGCCGCACCTCCGCCCCATCCTTGTTGCCTTCTTTACTGGCTCACTTGAAACCTGGACTCGATTCTCCGAAGAGTTTGCATCGGGAGGTCTGATTGATCAAGCCACCACGGAGGAGCGCAGTGCTGCATGGATGCCGTCCACTAACGACGCAAACGAAGGTGCCCTTGGTGTGTTCCGTGTCCACATGCGGAAGACTCCTCGTCTCAGTCTGCATCTATACAACGCGATGGCAATGTTCAATCGGAATGACACCCAATCATTTATTGACGTGACATTCAAACCCGAGGATCACACCTACATCATGAAAGCAGCACGAGTCGTTGATGCTAGCGGGTTGGAGGCGGCGCGTCGCAAGGCTCAGGTGGAATTTGATGCAAGGTTGGTAGACCTCAAGCGAAGGAAAGAGGCAGCCAAATTACACAAGGCTGAGATGTATCGGGAGAAGATTGCTATGGTGGTCCTGGAGATGGACGAGCAAGAAATCTTGAAGATGACTGTTCCTCTTCTCGATGATCAGCTCGACGCCCTTCGCATCCGCGGTAACGATGCTGAGATACCGTCGAGCAAAAAAGCACGGGGTAAAAAAAAGGAAAAGCAGGATTTGCTCATCGCCGCCATACGCAGGCACATTGCGCGGACCAGTTCTGATAGTAATTTGGGTAGTCCGACAGATTTAGCGGGCCAGAGAGGTGAAGCTGTTGAAGCCGATTACTGGGATGAGGAAGATGACGAGATGGAAGAGTAATTTCATGTTATTAAAATCATATATACCCTTTACATAGTGATACTTTCTAATATACAACTCATTTATACCTTTGACGGTAGCGGATGGTCTACAAACATGTTCGACGATGTGTTGGTCAAGATATTGGACGCGACTTGCTGACTAAGCGTCATGCAAACAATACCGGTGTTGCCCATCCCCATTAGAAAGCAATAATCGAGAGAGTGAAATTTCGTGACACGCGTTAGCCTTATCTAAGCTTAGGCCAGCCGTGCGCAAGCTTACGTGGCCTCAGCCGCCGACCTGGCCTGATCTGCCCTGAATGGGCGCTGAGCCTGATATATTGATAAGGCAACCAGGGATTATCCGACATTCATACCTCATAGCACTCTCCTTTGAAATCTATCTTGCACACACATTTAATGTTACTCAATACTCATCATCATTACCTGGCTAGATCCCTAAATTCTAGACAAAGATTGTTGTCTATTGCAAAGCGAGGTACGACCGGAGAATTAGACGTAAGTCTTTGTGAGGACGGCGGGAGTTGCCGAAATCTTTCTCCTCCGGCTACCTCGACGCCTCTCAAGGTATCAAGTCCTCCGTCGACAGAGCTGCTCCCTGCGCCCTTTTCTTTGCCCCACCCTCCACTCCCTAATTAAACTCGAAACATCGACACGACATCAACAGCGTGAATCTTTCTCCCTCAACCCCATCCGCCACTTCAACGGGGACGTTCTCTGCTCCCGCTATCACTTCGTTGCCTTGTCCGCCATCAACAGCGTTGTACATAAAGCTTCCTCTCCCAGACATATAATCGGACTATGCGCATGCTACCAAAAGAACGATAGGAACTGCTTCTACGACGTGCGTATTCCGGATGAAGCGACATATATAACTCTACTGACCCACCGATAGTGCTTACACATCCACCGCGTCGCCATCCCACCTACAAATACCTCTTCCATAGACTTATCGGACATTTCAGCCGTAGTCGCGGGCGTTTTCGGCGGCCTCGCCATCCTCGTTGGTCAACCTTGTGCACATCCTCAAATGCCGACCAAAGAACGCCCGACCTCAGTGGCACCTCACCTTTCACCGTTATCTGATGGTGCAGCTGGATGATCGCGAGAGGCAACTGGAGCAGCAGATGGTGGGAATCCGGAGACAAATTCTTGAGCAGACGGGGACGGGAGCTGTCCTAGAGCAGATACGGATACAGATGGAGTGGTTGAGGGTGCAGCGAGACTCTCCGTGTGTCCTTGACTCCTTGGGCACATGGATATATCTCGACCTCAACTTCACCTATGGATCTAAGTGATGCCTTGCCTCGCCCTCAGGGTTGAGTAGAGTGAGTGCCCTCACTACGCTTGGTCCGTCCATTTCTTCCGCTTCTGGTCGCGATCAAATTACGCCTTGACCACTTTCTGCACCGCTTTCGCTTCTGTACCTAACCTCTCGGCCGACACTCATTACTTGTACCACAGATGATTGCTTTCATGTACCCTGCAACTCTACTAGATATGATACATGTATGTAGATTAAGTGTACACATTCACGCGGCGAATGGATAATGGACAATGGGGATCAGCACTTGTAGCTGGAGCGAACGTCGCCTAACATAATTTGTTAGCGCGACACAAGGAATAAGCTTGTGGGGCGAGGGCCAGGCGAGGCATCAGCCCAAGGTACAGGAAGCCACAAAACCCCATTCGCGGTTGCAAGGAGCAAATGCCCGCGATGTCCCGTTCTAACCCGAGATGGACATCTGGAGCCTCAACAGGCACTCGTCGAGACCGACATGGGCCGATCGAAGGTACAATGCTAAGGACCTGAAGTCTTCGACTTAATTAACCCGCGACGGATGCGAGGCGTCGATTCGTCGATGACAAAGGTCCGTAGGAATTACGATTCTGCTATATGGCCTCTTGGAGAGGAAACACAATCTTGCGGCTTTACGAGCTGTCCTCCTAGGAGGGCCTTTCAGAAATACCCACGATATATCGGCAGAGGCATGAGCGAAGGCACCTACCGAGAGCCCACGGCACCGACAGAGTGGAAATTGGAATTCGCCAGTCTAGGTCTGGAATGATGTTCCGCGATCAAAGTGTCAGGAGGGTGCAGGCAACATGGCGTTACCTCTGCGTGCCTTGGCGTGTAGTCGCGAGCAGATTTGCAGAGGGATTGATAGGGCGGCTTTTTGACGTCGAAAAACAGGAATGTGGTCTGCTCAACAGCCCCCGGGGCGTACACTGTTAGATTTATAGGTTATAGGCGAGCCAGAGGCGTATCAGATCAGTCCAAAGGGAGAATACAGGAACACGGATGGAGCCAAGAGGTGACATGGGATCGCGGAATTGATCTTACTGAAAATTTTCTTATCAGATAAGGGACATGGTTAAGCGGGTTTTATCAGATGATCGAACCGCATCACATCACGCCTTTTTCCCAAGTGTAACCACACTGGCCTATAAAGCGATTGAAATGTCGGGAATTATCTCTCCGTCCCCACCGCCCCTTTCGTTATGTCTTCTTTACACGACCACGAATCTGGGAAGTCCGTCAGCATCGACAAGAAGCAATCCTCCGAATTGGAACCTAGCGAGGATGGTGTGGCCCATCTCGGCGTCAAGACGGTCCAGGCGACGCACAAGGTATACGGCAGGTATTCAAAGTGGGCGCTGTTCATAGGGTAAGATTTATTTCTACTGTTAATGATTGCGACTCTGATCACGTTGTATCCTACACCCAGTCTGGGACTAGCGGCCTACATCTATTCCCTGGACGGCACGACGACATACACCTATCTCTATTTTGCCGCGTCTGAATTCAAGGGCCATAGTCTTATCAGCCCAATTCAGGTCGCTCAGTCAATCATTAGTCAGTATACTCACTCGTTGCATAATCTTTTGATCCTTTGCTGACGGATGGACAACAGTCGCTGTCGGCAAACCTATCGTCGCAAAGATTGCCGATGTGAAGTCGCGCGGTACTGCTTATGCAGTCGTTTGTCAGTCATGTTCAATCTTCACATATTCTTGGTGCTAAAACGTCAGCAGTGGTTTTCTACGTCGTTGGTACGTATTCATGCGATACGTCTCGACATATCGTTGATCTCTGGTACAGGATACATCGTTATTGCTTCGGCCCGGAACGTCGAGACCGTGGCAGGAGGTATCATTCTCTATGCTATGTAAGCCTCTACCATCGCCTCCAATTGTCACTGTTGCTGATTCCCACATTCCACAGTGGCTACACGTATGTTTCCTATTCAAGGTTTCTGCAACGGTCGACTAAGAGCTTCATTAGCGGACTTCAATTATTGACACAGATCATCATCGCGGATATTACCACTCTCAAATGGAGAGGTTTGGTGTCGTCACTGATGTCGCTGCCGTTCATCATCAATGCCTTCATCGGCGCCAATGTCTCTGCTGCTGTTATCTCCGGCGCTGGATGGCGATGGGGATGTCAGTTTTTCACCCTCTCATTCTTCAGACTGTTCTGATTGTGTCTACAGACGGCATGTTCGCTATCTTGATCCCCGCTTCACTTCTCCCGCTCATTGTCACCCTCCTCTGGGCCGAGAGGAAGGCACGAAAGCTCGGGATCGTCCTCGATGGGAAGCAAATAGAGACCGCTGAAGCCAAACAGCCATTTTTCCGGCGGCTGCTGCACACCGCGAATCAGCTTGATTTGCCAGGACTTATCCTCATCGGAACCTCCGTCGCGCTCATCCTACTCCCACTTACCCTCTCCAAGTCCGCAAAGGGTGGATGGAATAACGGTACGCTTTTCGCTAGCTTCGCACCATGTTAATTTACTTATCGATGACGTTCCTCAGCCTCGATCATTGCGATGCTTATTGTCGGCGGCGTGTTGGTTCCCGTATTTGTTTGGTACGACTTCAAGGTTGCTCAGTACCCTGTCATTGCTCGCCGCTTTGTTTTCAATCGAAGTGTAGTCATCGCTGCCTTGATCGGTGCCCTGGACTTTGTGCGTACTACCAAGTTTATTGCATGAGTTTCACTAACGAAGTAACTGAGTAGGCCTCATTCTACCTCACATTCACGTACCTATATTCCTTCGTCTTTGTTGTCAAGCCTTGGTATGATTCCCTATTTCACCATACCCCAATTTGATCGTTTAACGGAACATTTGTGCAGGACGCTCCTTAATGTGACATACTTCACTCAAACCCAAACTGTTGCCTTGACTGTATTTGCTATCACTGCGGGTGTGTGCATGCGATACTTTCGACGTGCCAAAGTCTGTTATAATCCCACCTTCGCTGGATGTAAGCCTGACCACCCTCACTCAGTACCTCTTGGTTACTGGTCTTGCAATCCGACTTGCGTGAGTTCTTCATACCCACAGTCTTAAAATCCAGATACTGAAAGAATGAATGGAATAGCGGTGTTGGTCTCATGATCCACTCTCGCGGCGCCAATGGCTCCGATGCTGAACTTGTCTGGACTCAATTACTCCAGGGTATTGGAGGGGGCTTCGCCGCCATCGCTTCTCAAGTCAGTGCACAAGCTTCCGTCCCGCACTGTGACGTCGCAATGGTCACGGCCGTCATCCTCTTGATCACTGAAATCGGTGGTGCCGTCGGTAGCGCTGTCGGTATGTCTGCTCGTCACTATTATGGCAAGAATGGAACCTGATCAATTGTTGTTATACAGCCGGTGCCATTTGGACCAATCTCATGCCTGCAAGACTTGAAAGGTACCTTCCCTTCGTCTCTGAAGCCGACCGGGCCGACCTATTTGGCTCTATCTCCATCGTGGTGAAGTACGAGCGTGGCACCCCAATTCGAGAGGGCGTCATTCAAGGTTCGTTTCTCCGTTCTGAGCCATTGAGGCGCAAGGCTGACTTGTGCATTGAATAGCCTATGACGATGTAATGAAGGTCATGACCATCGTGGCCACTGTCATCGCCGTCGTTCCCTTTTTACTTTCCTTTTTGATGCCTAACTGGTATCTGGGAGATACCCAAAACGCCGTGGAAAAAGTCGACCTCAAGGGTGAGCGCGTGGAGGATGCTTCACCCACCGACGTGGAGAGACGATGACTATTAGACCCTCGTCATTCTTCTCATGGCCGTGTTCGGTCATACCTATTTGAGCAGTGATACCCATAGTTGTCCTCCTCATTGCCTTTGGTACTATTGCTACTATAGATGTTCCTAATGATTGCTCATGTTCTTTACGACACTGACTTGCCTGGAATGAAATCTCATTTTCTCCATTCGCGAACTGGTTTGAGGTCAAGATAACCAAAACCACAGAAGATACTTCCATGCAGGCCTATAAGTTAACGCCGTTAGCCAGGTCGAGGCTACCACACAAAAGCAATCCTATTATCTTTTGTGGCCCG
Source organism: Tricholomella constricta (assembly GCA_013368375.1). NCBI lineage: Eukaryota > Fungi > Basidiomycota > Agaricomycetes > Agaricales > Lyophyllaceae > Tricholomella > Tricholomella constricta. The sequence continues at coordinate 116,258 of JAACJP010000059.1, forward strand.
CGCAACAAACGTCCGTGCCCCTGTTCTTCAAGTTGTTGCCGTTGGGAGGAGTCTGTATGGTGTGGCCTTGTCACCTGGGAAGAAATAGATGTATCTGAATGAGGAGTAGTATATGTCCTTTAGGTAGATAGCGCACAGTGACTCGCCTCTAATTAATATGACCAGACTCATTTGCATAGACGCCAGCATGGCTAGTGTTAACCTAAGTAGACCAGCAGTGTACGATTGTTCCAATTGGACACTGCAGTATGTCATTATTCTCATCAAGCCAGTCAGTGCACGGAATAAACGGAACTGGAAAGCTACCAGAGACTAAGCATGAGACAGTACTGTGAATCGCACCGAAGAACAGGCTGGCATGCATAGTGCTGATCAATGAGAAGCGATAAATCGCCACACAAAAGGGAGCATGAGAGAGAAAGCCGAGCCATGAACCGAAGAACAGGCTGGCATGCATACTGATCAATAAGAAGCGATAGATCGCCCACACAAAAGGGAGTATGAGAGAGAAAGACAGGCTATGTACAATATAGCGAAATGGACTGTGCATAAGTGAGGGATATATTAGCTAGCGGAAGAGCAGTGGAACAAAAGGCCAAACAGAACAAAGGCAACACGCCGATATTGAGACCCAGCCCCCTAGTCCCGATCTTGTGTCAGCGTCCTCGGAAGGAGCATCATCCTGTGTTTCCGCTGCGATTTAATCGGCAGCGGTACATCGTCATGCTCATGGCCGTGGGGTGGCGCAGCGCTGGCGACGGTCCTCGATGGGGGACACATCGACCCCTTCCCCCTGCTTCCTTCCTTCTCATGCTCCTGTTCCTCCTCGAAATTCTCATCTGGCGTTGGAGAAATGAGAATTCGAGGCTTGGCGGCCTCCTCGTCTTCTCCGGGCTGGAGCGTCCAGGAAAATGGCTGAGGAGAGTCGTGATCCATGGTTAATTCAGGATCGAGCCCGAGAAGATGCGCAAGTGGATGCGCGGACGTAGACGACGACAAGGACGAGGAAATGGAGGCGCGTGCACCAGTGCGCATGCCATCCCTGTTGAGCCGGCGGCCGTACCTGTTCCCATATGACGAGAGCTGAACGCCGGGGCTGCTACCACTTCCCATCGGCGTGACCTCTGGGTTGAAAGTTGGCGACGGCGACGAGCTTTCTCGCGGGCCACGGCCATAACCACCATCCGGCATCTCGTGCTCAGGCCCTCTACTCGATGACGCCATTGACATTCGCCCCGGCTCCTGGCTAGTGTGGCGCTGACTTCCCAACCGCAAAACCTGCCTTCTCAAATCCTCCATCTCCACCCGCATCCTCCTCGTCTCCCGTTCCCGCTCCACCTTCTGCTCTTTCGTCTCCCGCACCAACGCGCGAATCTCATCAAGAATCTCTCGGACATCTCCCTGGCTATGAGCTCGCGCCGACCCAGATCCTTCCTGATCCTCCACCTCCGCATCCTGTTCGTCAACTTGCAGTGTCGTCGACCCCGAGAGAATCCCGGAGCCCGACGCAGAAGCGGACCTAGACCCAGACGGGATAGGTCCCACCGGGCTCGCTCTCTCCTTCCCTTTCGCGCGCCTCCGCGCTGCGCTGGCGCTCTCAGCGCCCGAAGCGGCCAAAATCTCGGTAAGCCCCACCAGCGTGTCCCGGAACATCGCCACAACCTTCTTCACCACAGGACTACTGTCCAGTTCTTCAATTGGGTCGATCTCCGCACCCGGATCGACATCCATGTCCATCCCCATGCCCAAGGAGTGGCGGGGCGCTGAGACGGAAGGGTAAGCGTAGTACGGAGAATACGGGGAAAGCGCAGAGGCGGATGCGGAGGAGTGATATCGCGCACGGGCATGAGCGGGATAGGGGTGGTGCCGTCGATGCATAGGTGTAGAGCTGTATACATGGCCTTCATGAGAGTATGAGCGGTTTGAAAAATGATTATGCTGGAATTCGTGCGTGTTGTTCTGATTGACATGAGAGTCGCAAGGTTCGCCCATCTCGATCTCGTTCTCAGGAGAGGACGATGAGCCCGATCCAGATGCCCACGCAGCAGCACTGAGCTTGTAGAGATCAAGGGGATTCCCAGGAAGAGCTGGGCCTGGTAAGGGCGGGAGGTGCTGTGTTTGAGTTTGAATCGGAGGGAATTGTACAGAGGGCTCTGGTCGAGGTAATTGGGCTGCAGAAGAAAGAAGAGCAAGATGTGATTCAGTTTGTGTGGGTAGAGAGCGAGTATCCGTTTGCGTCAGTGGGGGCGAGGGCAGGGATTCCATGTGAGGTGAAGCCATCTGCGTTTCCGATCCAGGCTTAGGCTGCGTTTCCGGTCCCATAGTAGGCTGAGAAGGCGTCTGAGTTAGCAGCTGAGCCTGAGAGTGGGGTTGCGAAGGCTGGATCTGGGGTACCAAGGGCGTATGCGAGCTCGACTCCAATGACAGAGGCGTCTCCACCTCCATAGACACCTCCACAGACGATTGAGCTCGCGCTCCCACTGGGAACTGGGAGTGTAGCGGGGCAGCAGACGCAGTTTCCTGAGGGGTATTCCCAGAAGAGTCGATAGCCGTATTTGCTGTAGTTAAAATAGCTACCGGAGCCGCAGGAGCATTCACAAGAGGCGCAGTAGGAGTGGCAAGACCAGCAGAACCAGATTTCGGACGAGAGCCAGAACCTGCAGCAGTAGCAGAAGAGCTAGCAGACGCAGCGAGTGATCGGTCTACCCCACCTAGAGCGAAAGAAAAATGGCGAATCAGAAACAGCTCTCATCTCCACCCACAGAAAATCCACGAAAAAACTTCCGACCACCCAGTGCAAGACTATGTCGCATATCCCAAGAAAAAAATATAGACTGAAATAGACTTACGTTCTCTCTCCTTCTTCTGCTTCGGCTGGCTCAACTTGGGCACAGTACTGCGCGAGGGCTTGGTTTTCAACGGCCTGAATCCTCCTCTTTCCCTGGGTATGTAAAGCGTCCTAAACGTCTTGCCCTTGCTCGAAGTGTCCTTGCTCTTACTCTCACTCGATCCAGCCGGACCCAGATCGCCAACGCCGTTACCATCGCTTCCGTTTGTTCCACCCCTCTGAGGACTTGCGGGATTTGTACTCGGCCCCGCAGCGGCAACTCGCGCTCGCTGTAGCGCCTTGCTCACCCTTGCGTCCCAGCTGGCGCTGCTACTCAGCTTTTCCCTCTCCTTCTCCTTGTCCTGCTCTTTTTCGCCACTCCGCACCTTATCCTTCTCCCCTCCCTCCTTCTCCTTTTCCTTTTCCTTCCTCGCACCTCCGCCCCGACTCACGCCTGACGCAGCCGGTCCAATCACGCCAATCTCCGATGCAGGCGGGGGCCGTGGCGGTCCAAAGACAGGACGGGGTATGGGCGTGGGAGTGGGCGCGGGCTCAGACTGAGATTGCGGGGCAGGCTGCGGCGCGGGTGCCATTTCAACATCACCATCCGAAGTCGCCTTCGTCTTAGTCTTCGCAATCGACCCCTCCTCCTGTACATCCAGCGCCATCCCACTCTCCCCCACCTTCTCTTTCTCTGCATCCTTCTGCGAAAGTGCGTTCAGCTTCCTTGCATACCTGACTGCGTGTGCGGGCGTAGCGGACGAATCAGTTGACGACAGCGCTGGGTCGGTGGCATCCTCAACCCCGACCATGGCGGATGCAACATCAACATCAACGCCAGCGCCCTCCATGCGCTCGCGCTTCGCCTCCTTCCCCATATCATCCCTTACAGGGTCCTCAGACTCACCCAGGCCCGACACCGCGTCGCCTTCCTGGTCAATCTCCCTACTTGCCCCACCGGGCGGCGACGACGTCCCCCACGTTGCGACGAACTTTGCCAGCACCGCATCGCCCGGGTCGTTCTGGGGCTGTGGGTCCGGGGGTGGCGGTAGGGCACGGGGCAGGGGCAGGGGCAGGGGCAGGGGCAGGGGAAGTGGGGCGGGCTTGGGGGTAGTAGCAGGGGCCGAAACGAGCAGAGTGGGAGGCGCGACCGGGCGGGGGCGTCTCGAGGGGGTCGTGGTGCTCATGGAACTGAGGCTGGAGCACGAGAGCGAAGGCGAGGAAGAGGTGCCTCGGGGCTTGGTGGGGGAGCGCGAGCGCGAGCGTGTGCCCGAAGAGGCTTCGGAGAGCGGGGAGGAGGGTGGTGGGGTCTTATTTCGCTTCGCCTGCGGCTTTGACACGCTGGACACTGAGGCGGTGGCGGTGGCGGACCGTGTAGTGGCCTTGGGTACGGGCAGTGGCATGCGCCAGTTTCGTGGAGGGTTCGGTTCCTTCTGCTCGCCTGATCGCTTCGTTGCGATTTTCGGTTCCTTCTGCCCATCGGGCCGTGTTGGCGCGGGGTTGGGCTCTGTCTGCTCGCCGAGTGGTTGTGGCGCGGGCTTCGGTTCCTTCTTTGCAACGGGTGGCTTTGGTGTGGGGTCCGCGACCTTCTGCAGGCCACCCTCCTTCTCTTTCTCCTTCTCAATGACCGGTTCCTTGTCCTTCACTTTCCTCCCCTTCCCTCTGCTGCGTTTCTTGTCGTTGAGCTTCTTGCTCTCATTCTCGGTGTCGTTGGTTCTTCCTTTTTCTACCACGCCTTCAGACGGTGGACGTGGCGGGGCGATCCAGTTAATGCGACCGTTGTGGAAGCCGAGACCCCGGGTTAACTTCTCAAAGGAGAGGCCGGTAAGGCACTCCTCCCTTGTGAGGCGGAAGCCTTTGTGGCCCTTGAGGACGAAGCGAGCCCAGTCTGCATGGGAAGAAAGGTGAATTAGTCAAGGTTTCACATGAATAAATATCAGACGACGAGAACAATCCTCAAAACAATGCGAAAAGGGTACAGTGCGAACGAGGAAACCAAGGAACAGACACAACAAGTATCTGGTGTCATCGAAACGAGGATCGCCAGAGAAAATCAGAGAAATGCAGTGGAACATCCAACTCACCATTCTTGAGCACATCCCTCGCATACTCCTCCTCCTCAAACTCTCGCCAAAAGTCTCTTAGAAACTCCTCGCGATTGACGAGCCACCGCCTGTAATACCTCGTGAGCGCGCGATCGAACATGTGGCTCCTCCACATGCGATCCATGCCGGTCTTGGCCATCGCGTCTCTTGCCTCTTCCAGGAATCTGTGACATAGCCTGGAGACATGTAGAATATCAAACTTATAGTCCTCCCACTCCTCGTCGCGCACGGGGCTGGTCATGACGAGACGCAGCGACTCCCATTGGAACTTCATAGCGAACATCAGCGGAAGACGGTATCCCCTAGGAATAATGGTGGTGGTACCGTTCTTGGAGGTGATGGTGCACCAGGGATCCATGGAGTGAGTGGGGCGGGCCGGGATGGAGAAGGCATGCTCACAGAGGTGGGCGATGAGGGTGTCCTCGGACCAGCTGGTGGGCCGGATGTACTCGAGCTCGTAGGGGTGCTTCCACGGCTCCAACGGGGACGCGAGGGGGGGCGGGGGACGCTGGCGGATGATTATCGTCAGCTTGCTGCTCGAGGCGGCCGGGACGTCGCCGTCACTCGGCTCGACTTTGACGATCTGATTGGGGCTCATGGCCGGTGGATTCGGCGGGGCAGGGCGGGTAATAACGACTTGCGGCTGCGGCTTGGACTTGCGCGGGACTGCGGTGGACGTCGTGGGCCGGGATCGCGGCGTCGCAGCCCGGGGCATCGTCGCTAATGGGCGGTGCGGGCGGCGGCGTAGGCGGCGGTCTTGTGAGCGAGTGGCCGGCGTTTTTACCTCTTTATTCTTTAGGAGACATGTCAGTATGTAATAAAAAGCAGAAAACCTGGCCGACGCACAGGGTAGCTGTGTGACTTGATGAAGAATGCTTCTTGGAGCGAGCCAATTCTTTGCAAGTTGAAAACAAACAAACATCAACTGTTGACTTTTTGCCCCAATCGCCTCACATTCATCTGCGCATGGACGTCCACCCCAGTCTGCCTGATCCTCGAGTCGTTTGCTGAGTAGGATCGCGATGAATCTTCTTTGCACACCTGATGGGATCCATCACACCCATTCAACAAGTTTTTATCGTGCAAACTGTTCGACTTTAACATCTATTCTGAACGCTCCTCTGGTGATCTCAGGCTTTACCAATGGTAGCACTGCTGAGCGCAGTGTTCAAAGGATTCCTAAATCCTCTCAACGACTATCATGATGGTTTGAGACTCTTGCTGAGCGTCAGGCTCGTCCGGTACTATGGCTTGACTGTCAAGAGTTGATAGTCAGCTTGGTCTTTCGGTGCTATCGTAGCGCCTTATCTTCTCTGCCATTTCTGCACCTGTATAACCTCGCGAATACCCTGAGTTTCCCAACTTAGGCACTTATCGGAATACGGTGCCTAGAATTAATCCAGTTTAAAGTAATTCACATCCCTCCACAGCCGCAACGGAATACTTGAGCTGCGCATCTGTGTCCGGTGGATTTTGCGTCGCCTCTTCCGTTTTTCCTCCTTTTCTGTTCCTGCCCTATAGATGACCCTGGCCGCCTCTCGGCCAACGAGACTTGATATTGCTCTCGTCCACATGGCTGATTTCGAGAAACTGAACATTCATAGGGCGGCAGATGAAACGTATCGCGTTCTATCAGTGGCTTGGTTCTTGTTCTCGTGTCGCGCTCATGGTGAGCCAGAGGCGTGAGTGAGGCTGCATGTGGTCTTTCTGATTGAGTCGAAAAATCACACTCCAGTATGAGGAGGAATGTGCTGACGCGCCTCGGTATGTAATCCTTGTCACTTCTTCCGTATACTGTGCAATCTGTTCAATGTCCGTTCCCCTTGCATACAGGACGATACACTCGGATTCTGCGCGTTACCCTGCCCCAACTAGCCTTGAAACGATCCTTCCCACTTTGAATTCCGCTCAGTGTTCCCCTATACTCGGCCCATGAATTCGCGTCTCCTAAACATGTAATCGCAACCTCCATGTTCGTCTTCACCTCGGACATCCACCAGGCCGCCTGGCCGCCCCACCTTTGCGTGCCCCTATTACGGCGGCTTGCCGTGGCCCCGCCCCCTCTTCCCTCCTCCACCTCTACTGAGACACCGATGGGCCCAGCAATAGGAGGGCCTCGAGCAGCATAAAAAGGCGCAAACGAGCTAATTAAATTTCATCTTCGCATTTCATCCCCCACTACCAATCACCAGTGTTTAGCTCTCACCGCCCGCCACCCCCAACATAACTATAACAATGACTTCCTACTCTCACTTCGTCCGCCTCTTAACCCTCCTCTTAACCCTCGCGGCATCCACGATGTTAGCCTCTGCGACGCGCAAGCTCGTCGTGGTCAACAACTGCCCCTCTGGCATCAACGTCTACAGTAACGGAAACCGGCAGGCATGGATATCCGCGAACGGCGGCTCTACCGTCGCAAGTCTCTCCAACGACTTCTCCGGTTTCATCTACACGGATGCCAATGGTGGCTCGCGGTCCGGAGATGGAACTACCCGTGCTGGCTTCTACGGGCCTGTGAGTTTCTTCTTCGTAGAAAAACAAGCAATGTTGTGAGGCTGACATATACCCATTCACAGAGCGGATACTACTACCTCGTCACCGACCCCCGCGGCTTCAATGTCGGAATGAGCATCGAGCCATTCAAAAATCCTGTACGTTTCCCTTTCAAAGAATTTCTTAAAACCCTCTTCGCTGACATTTTTCTTCATGTCTGCTCAGTATAACGGTTTTTGCGCTGTGGCCACATGTACTCGACGGGGTTGTTCAACAGCCTTCACCTCTCCGCCCACACACTTTCCATCCCCATCTAACAAACCTTCCAAAGCGCCTCTCTACTCCTGCCCGCAGTACCCCAATTCCGTCGGGTACACCGTTACTTTCTGCCCGAACGGCGTCTTCCCACCACCCCCACCCGTCACTCAGGGCCTTGCCATCCACCCAAACTACAACAAAGGCAAATGCCTTGATGTGCGCGGGGCGGTGTATAAGAACGGCACGCCGGTTCAGATGTGCGTACTTTCTTCTCTTGTTTCGTTTGACACAAGGCTGATGATGAGGGTGTGGATAGTTACGATTGTAACGGCTCAGGCGCTCAGAAGTGGATCCTTACGAAGGGAAACACGCAGCTTAGAGTTGCGGGCACGAACTTTTGCTTGGACGCTGGTTCCCGTACGTGTCTCTTTCTCTTTACCTCGTTCTTTCCACAATATCGTACTCACTGCGTATCTTGTCTACAGATCCAAAGAATGGCGTCGGAATGAAGATTTGGACTTGCTACGACAATGTTGAGGCGCAGAAGTGGTATTACACCGACGATAAGAGAATTGCGCTCACGGGTCAGGGCTTGTGCCTCGATCTCACCAAGGGCGATCTTTCGAATGGTAATCAGGTGCAGACGTGGAAGTGTGGGAATGGGAATAAAAATCAGGTGTGGACGGTATGAGGAGCGAATTAGGTTAGAAAAACTTGTCGCGAAGCAGACTATTCTTGTTTTCGCATTTCTGTCGTCCCAGTCATGCATTTGTAACTTGCTTTTTTGCATAATATATACTGTTCGTTTTGGACGCATGGTCTATTCTCATAAATTTCTCATCCTCATTTGACCTTGATTAATATCACCCTATATCCTGTTCAATTTTCGCCGTTTTCGTTTCTGAAATATACGCTTGATTCTTTTTAAATGTAAGAGATTGTGAATAATGACGTTGCCGTCTTAATTGTACGCGTGTATGCTTTTGATGCCATACTCCTTGGTCATGTCCACTTTCTTGTCGTCATTTCTTCAGCGGGAATTCAACGGGTCAGTGCTCGGCGTAAATGGAGAAGCGGAGATAGAAAATCCAAATATCAGCCTTGACATGCTTGACATCTCGTCGTCAAATATGGTTGGTGCTCTACAAATTTACCATTGCGGTCCTAGACTTCTAGGGCGTTTGTAACGATTCTTGCCCAACGCAGAGGAAGGGGCTGATTCGCGACTATCAGGAGTATACAGACGGTAGCTGTTAATACGGTGCGTGAATAGTTCATCTGATCTGAATTAAACTATACAACGGGTATATGATATAGAGAGTCATGACCTAACGATCAAGACGCAGTAAGGCGACCTTCTTGAAATAGAGTCCATCCTTCGAACCTATCGCTCAGAGTATAGCACGCGTGATCGTAGTACAGACAGTTCGTCGGGACTCCCATGAAGTCACAGAGCGCCTTGGCCTCTGTGAACCGAGCATTTGCAGACGCGAAATCCTTATCCAGGACCGCGATTTCCCCAAGGGCACGCTCCGCGCGAGCGCAAAAATAGTACTCCGAAAAGGTTTTGCAGAAATCGATCGTCTGCTGAAACATCTCCGCCGCTTTGACAAAATTGTTGTCCAGAAGCTCGATGCACCCGGCGAGGTAGAAAGAGTTGACCACGTTGGTGTTGATGGATTTAGTCGCTGACTCGACAAGCGAGTATATCTCCTCCCGGGCCTGTGCGATGTTTCCCTCCAAGGCAGTGTGGGCAGCGAGGATCGCCCGGCCAGAGATAGCGTACGGACTGTTTATATCCGCCCTCTGGAAAACTCCTCCCAGTCGATCGCGAAATTCTTTTGCATCCTTCGTATTTCCCTGACGATGGGCCACCTCCACCATGGACATGAGCACCGTGACATGGAGTTGATAGTCGTCATCCTCTTCGTAGTTTTCCATGGCCGACTCGAAAGATTCTCTGGCCTTATCGTTATTTCCAGCCAAAAGTTCAGCATAGCCAGCCACACATTTCATTTGCCGGACGCCCTTGGTATCACCGAGACGCTGGAGCAAGGGAAGTCCCCTGACAAAAAATTCGGAAGCACCAGGTTTCCCTCTGAGCATCCTGACGACACCCAAGCCACGATATATGCAGGCATCGATTTGTCGATCTTCCTCGGTCTTGAAAAACGAGTGCGTTTGCCGTTTCATTGCACTTTCGTACATCGATTCGGCCACGATGTAGTTGCCCACCGATGCATATGCCTCGGCTATAGCGCACTCTGCTAACCTCGTGTATCTCTTGGATCCACAGATTACGGACAGCTTGTGTGTCGCGTTGAGCACTTCCTGCGCTTCAGCGAACTGCCCAACTTCGATCTGAAGCACCGACAGGACAAGGAGACAAGATACTTTAGCCACCAAGTTTGCTTTTGTCCGGCGATGGGAAATGGGAAAACATAACACAGAGTTCGTCTGCACTTCATCGCATTTTACTTCCTTGATAACAGGGTATAAAGCCGTCGCTCGAGGTTTATGTTGCATTAAGGATACCAGGAAAAGCCTTCCCTGAATGCATGCGTACTCGACGGCTTTAGCATCGCAGTGTGCGATGCGAAGAGCGATGACGTGCTCGACGTTGACGTCCTCTTCCCGGATAAAAGTCTCTTCGTCGGAGCTGTCCTCAAGCTGGGCATCGTAGAATGCTTGGAGATGATCGAGGAGTGGGATAGCGGGGTAGGAAGTGGTGTTATGCTGGGATGAAATATAGAGGCGGATCGGAGCGAGCATGGTGATGAAACCGCTCTTCCGGTAAGCTAGGGAATGCTTGCAAAGAGTGTTGGCGAGATGTTCGATTTTTGTGATAGAAGGGAAAGTATCGGTTAAGCGAGCTTCGTTAAGCCCTTGTGGTAGGAATGCGATCAGCTGTAAGAGATCGCGTATGACTCCACCCAGTTTTTGTAGAGAAGGCGAATTTAAAGACATCTCGATGGTCGTGGCTATGCTATGAAACTTGCCGTCGCCGTTTTCAAGGAGAAGAGCCTTTTGGCGATCCCATGCAAGGACCAACTCTTCGAGAGACCATTCATTCTGTACAGCCGCTTGAGCGAGGAGATTTATCGAGAGTGGATGAAAGTCCAACGCAGAGAGTAGCTGACTTAGGATCGACGGTTCTATGGGTCGCAGGTAAATCGCCTTGAAGGCAGCACAGGCAGCGCTTTCGTCGAGTGCGGGAACTCGTAACCGCTCCCACGCTAAGTTAGGCGGAAGACCTGATGTTCGAGTTGTGAGCATGAGCTGAACATTGGGACGGGCGCCAAATTCGTCAATGGAATTAGTGATGAGGCTCGAATCGACTGCAGCATCTAGGAAGGTTTCAGCGTTGTCGAGAACAAGAAGAAGGTCCTTCGAGGAGGAAAGCTCGTTCAATATCAGATTTCGAGTGTTCGCTTTCGAGCAGCTGATTCCCAAGGAGCGCGCGATGCGATCAAGAAATGTCGCGTGCGTGATCTGGGAGGCATCCACATCGTCGTATCTGACGAAGTATCGCCGGTCACTGAACTTCGCCGACATAGAATCCTCGTTTATTACCGCCTGTGCGATGCTAGTCTTTCCCATGCCTCCGGGTCCGATGAGGGCAACATGACGGGCCTCCAACAGAAATTCGACGGTCTCCCGAACAAGGGCGTCTCTTCCCATAAATATAGGCGGACGCACAGGCAAAACATCCGATATTAGTGTTTCTCTGAGATGTATATGTCAATTCATCATCTGTAAAACGGCCCGCTGATAACGTACGCCTTGAACTGCACATTTGCCCGGAGTTCCTCGAACAAGGATACAAGTTCATCGAGCTTCAGGTTTGCTGCAATATTGAGTTCTGTCTGTAGATGAGGCGGAGTCAGAGGGAAGATCATAGGCAGCGACACGGAAAGCCTCACATTGAAGAGAGCCAAGAAACGGTCCAAGTCCTTCTGCCAGCCCGCAATCATGTCCTGATTAACCGTGACGTGAAAAACCTTCGACGTCAGGCGCTTTCGTATCCGTTCATCAACTCCCTGACGAATTCCGTTTACAGACCTAGGGTCCGCCTTATCGTGTCAAATAATCTGATATAAGAGGGATGCCATTACTTGTTCAATTCCGACAACGCGCGTCGGATTGCAGGACTGATATCACTTTCCGGTACGCCCGTTGTAGCACGCCAAATTAGCAGAGTAATCTTGTGGCATTGCTCAGCGAGCTCAAGGAAGTCGTTCTGGTTTGAAATGGTGGTCTATATGGGTGTTCGCGTGAGCCCACCAGATCCGGAGTTGAAAGAAACAATGGACGTACTTTCACAAGAATGAGGATCCCAGACACTGTGGACAGTACCCCTTTCGCCAGCTCGAAAGGCACAAGCTCTGTAACGATGTTTATGGCTCCGATTGCATTGTCCAAGGTTGACATTACGCGGTCATTGCTGGGATCTGTATTTGGTATTGGACCTGCCTTTAGACAATTCAAAGGCAGTGTCAGAAAGAGATATAATGCTTTGACGATACGCAACCTACCTGCGGTAAGAGTAAACTTCCTTGTCGTCGAGGCAAGACAGTGACGGCCATGAGTGGAGGTGATGGTTGCAATGTTGGATAGGCGCGCACTGGTGCCTAAGCGAGCACCGGATTTCAACAGTTTGAAGTCCGCAGTTATCTGTGCCTGCTGGCAGAGCGCCCAAGCGGACCCTGATGGGGGCGACGACAATGATGCGGTCAGGGACGGTGTCACGGTTGTACAGTCCACTTCTTCTTCTCTCCTTGTTGCCTTATGTACCTTTCTGCGACGCGTTCCTTTGTCCAGTGTGTCTGCGGGGAAGTTCAACATGCCGAAACCAACATCCATTCCTCTTTATACATCATCCAGCATGCAGAGTCCCAGACGCACTTTCAAGGGTATGCTCGATGAGGAACAGGCTGCCTCCTCTTTGCTGATTTACCAACTGAGGTTTGTCCTGATTCGGAGCGGACGTTTGGAACTGATCACGTTTGATATATTTGATAGGTGGGTGGGATTTACCGGTACCGTCTCAAAATAGCAAATCTTTCCTCACCCTTCCTTTGAGGCAGTTTTTCTGTCCAAGCATCGTTTCAAACTAAGATCTATGTACCCATGCGACCTCCGTAATAATGCACCTCACGTGTAACGCTCTCCAACAAGTCCAGCCGCGCAAAGAACAACAGTGAAGGTCCATCATGCTCGTCTACCTGGAGGCTATAGCATACTCTCAAAAGACCGGATCCGACATATCAGTGACCTTGACGCGGGCGGGAACGGTGCTGTTGGAGTGTGGTGAAGTGCCAGTTCGTCCAGATCTCCTGTTTCTCCATATCCATGCCCGACTAATTCACAATCGAGTCTTATCAACATATCAAACATGAATATTTACTCAAAAGCTCCAAACAGCCGCGATGAACCATGTTGTCAGACTCAGTGCAGTATCACACTTCACTTCGGAGCTGGAATTCGTTTAATGATTGCCGCAAAGAAACATCTCCCGTTAAGTACGTCCTCTGGCAAATTACGCGGGGGTTTATTTAATCTCGTCACTCCAAAGTGAATCAACGTGCTATTCGTCAGGTAAGCATAAGACTTTTTTTCACTCACGAGGCGATCTGGACATCACGTTCTGCAGGGGAGACAACGTGTCCGCCACGCCTCGACGCAATTCCGTGCTTCGAATTTCCTCTCTGTTACCCCACATGGCCTCTTTATTGACAGGTCCTCACTTCCCTATGGCGGTACGTTAGCGTCTGCACTGGTTCTCTCTCGCTCTGACAACTGGGACAAAAAGCACTCACCCGGACACTGAGATTACTGGACAACAACTTTTTTTTCGGGGCGCGTAGTTTGTGCTCCTAAATTTGAGCTTGACAGGAACCGCTCTGTGGAGCTTGCACGTACTGTGCACCCATCGAAATCTTACGCCTAACTCGTATTCTCGGGCGATTTCGATCCTCTCTGGACTTCAAGTGCATTGTCGATGGGAGGCAATTGTGCTAGATTCCAATCCTCAGGAGGTGCAGGGGCTGTGATTGGCAAAATCGACTCTGCATTTCTTGATCGCAATAGCTGGAGCAGCGCTGGCTACATGTGGATCTCGAACAGATTAGAAGCAGTGGCGTCGTTGAGCTTCAGGAATGCGTCTCATGTCGTTCTACAAGTGGCGCTCCCCTCCAAACGGTTTTAACATGTCAACTCCGCGCGCGTGCGCGGGGGGAAGGAGGGAAGGGGAGCTGTGTCTGTGTAGACTTCTATAGAGGCGCCTGCCCGTTATATTCTCCCACTCGTGTTGAGATGGTTTATATCAAGCTTCCGTATGTCCCAAACCTTCCCCATCGACCGGAATTTACCGGTCTTCCATCATTCATGCATCCTCGACAGGTCTATCAAATTCGCGTCGCAGTCCAGATGCCTTCGACAATTCAACACTCACCCGTGTGTGAACCGATTTTTACAGTTTGTCCTATATAAAGCCCATGTAAGCTGCACTTTTCCCCCAGAACAATCTCTTAGTGTCCTGTCAGCTTCTACTACCTCTAAGCATTCACCAAGCTCATTGACAATGCGAAACATCGACCCAGCCACTCTTGAGCACCTCCCATCTCGCGTCCAGTACTTGCGCGACTTCATAGGATTTACAAACCAGGATGCTGCTGCGCTTCATGCCGCCAGACCTGTCGTTGCACCACTCGTCCCCGTCGTAGTGGATGCTGTTTACGTCAAACTCCTCTCCTTCGACATCACATCCAAGCCCTTCGTTCCTCGCCAGACCGGCTATACGGGCAAATCCCCAGTGAGGCTTGAGGATCTCAGCGGCGACCATCCCCAAATCAAGTTCCGCAAGGGCTTCGTCGCTTCGTATCTCGCCAAGCTGGTCACGATGAACTACGATTCTGACGCGAGCTGGGAGTATCTTGACAAAGTTGGCTTCATGCATACTGGCGTTGCCGGATTTACTCACAGGTTGGCATTGATCTTTCGTCTGAAGAACAGTTCTGATTCTTGGCATGGGCTATTTTAGGGCGAAGAAGCCTGGCCTGCGAGTCGAATACATACACTGCGCGATTCTCCTCGGCTTTGTTGAGGATATAGTCGTAGATGCTGTTGCCACTCACCCGGACCTTGATATTGACACGAAGACTGCTGTCATCAGAGCGCTCAATAAGGTGATGAATACATTGTCACCGTTCACAGCGTACCATATATGGATTAACATGTGCTGTTACGTTCGACAGGTTCTTTGGATACAGAACGATCTCTTCGCACGCCATTACATCCAGGATGCCGACGTCCTAGCTAACAAGATAACTCTCGACAAGCCCACTGCTCTTGCGGCCATGTGCGCACTTGTTATGCTAGGCGCCGCATTCGTGAGGTACTTCGCACCGTACTGACGGTTGTAGTGGACGAGTTTCATCTATTTCTTTAATCCATGTTTCCGTTTGCCTTAGGTCGTTCTGTTATCGTTCAGATGCTACATGAATTCCTACTGCCGCACAAAATTGAATACCCATTCCTTGTAGTCCGCAACCATCGTCAATCGATACACTGTGGCCCATACTAAAGTCTCCGATTAGCTAACGTATGTTGTACTTTTATTGTACCCTTCCAGGACCATATATCAGTTTAAAAGTTGACGCCTCACGAACTCGATACATTGCCGAAGAATGCACGCGCCTTCATCCTTTCAATGTGGCCTGAGGCGATATACGACTGCAAAAATGAAACAGGAAACTCTCTTCCTTGAAATTGGTCAACTTCCATTCAGGATGGGAAAAACAGTCTATTGCGGGATTGAAGTACAATGTTTCATTGACATGATTAGCAGAAAGTCACACTCCGGAGCGCAATCCGTGCATCTCTGGCGAAATCACAATCATGATCAAACGCAGCAGAAAAAGAGCACTAGTTCACGATCGAGTCCATATATATATTGAATGATTGCTTTCAAAGTCGATGTGGTACCGAGTATAGCTAGACTTTAGTTGGTTGAAGGTGGTTCAGTACGGTGACGATCAAATTCTAACGTCAACCTTGACTCCGGCTTTTGCCGCAAACACGCGTCAAACTTGCGTCCTTGGTCAACATTGACCAGGACCTTCGATCACCGTTGATTCTACTACTTGATTCAAGACCTGAATTTTAGGGGACCCTCTAACGTTCCACGCTCAGGGCCAGGAATGCAATCTGTCTTCGAAAACGCGCAGTGTCTACCAGAACTTCTGCACATTTTCCCCAAGTTCTTGTATCTTCTTCCTGCGTCGAGGCAGTCGGCTATCACGACACTTATTTATCTGCATACTGGAGATGAGCTCAAGGCTCTCCGCCCCGTCCTCATTTCGTCCGTCGATGAATATACCTTGGAGGGCACAGACAGCCTCATGGAATCCTTGAAATACTTTGAACTCTATTCCCAGCTCACCGGCCCCCTTTCGCTCACGCAACTTTCGACAAGTTTACCATCTCGATTGGGATGCAATTTGACTGACGCTGAGGTGGGGAATAAGCCAGGCAGAGGAAATGGTTCGTGATGCTCTCGGTGCTTGGGCGTTGCGGAAGATTCTTTATGGGGGAAGTACGTGATTTTTAGCATGACGTGGTGAAAAACTGACTCTTGCTTCTCGATGACATGATGTGAGGAAATGTTTCGTGAATGCTGGCGTTGCGGAAGGTTCTTTATGGGGGAAGTACGTGATTTTTGGCATGGCGTGATGAAAAACTGACTCTTGCTTCTCGATGATATGATGTCCGACTCGGTACAATCATTGTATGCTGCTGATCATCAGATCACCTCACATGTCCTCTCCTGATCACGGACATGCCGTATTACATGCGGCAGTTACTACTGATACTTGACATCGCCTACATTCCCAAGCTTGAGCATCTGTATCAGCGACGGTCCGTAGTACAGATACTCGATGACAAGACTCTGCCTTCCGTTTCGCCGAACATGTCAAACCCCTTCTGTGTAAACGATGCTTTTAGCCCACTGTCACTAAGTCGACCCGTCAATGGGTAGACGCGCGTCATTTTCGCGACTAGTTTTGCGCGAGCGTAGAAAAGTACAAGGTTACCTTTGCCCTCATCATGCCCCCGGTCACCCGGTCCTCCTTGTCCTTGCCTGCCATCCTGGTATGTCTGAAGTGTCAATATTTACGATTGCACTAAGTTGTAACGTGTGCCGCAGCGGTTGACAAGTGAAACGTATCGTTTCTCACTACGATCTTCTCTGGCGCCGCAAGTCTTGCCCTGCCTTCGTCAAACAGGTCTATAGGCTTGACCTCTCCCGTTCCGTCGGTCCTGGATGTGTGTGCTGTGCTTGTATGCGTGCATATATTTGCGTCGCCTTGTCCGATTGACGACGTGTAGGAATATGTAAAGAATTCCATGGGGCGACGAGGGATTTGATCATCCCAAATGGGTGATTGAAAAAACCTTGGATATGGCGGTGAAAGATTGAAAAGCGGTCGAAAGACTTCAACTTCGACTATTTCAACTCTCCACAAACAAGCCAAATCCTATGGCTTCCCTAAAGTGCAGTAAGTACTACTAAGGGAAGGCTAGCTATGATCAACTTACATGCAAAAATCCTGATGATCGACAAAGCATGATGCTACAATGCGTACGTTTTCGAAAAAGGACACACTTTGGATTGTATTTAAGTAAATTCACGAGCAGATAGTGCGTCGCTCTTCACGTTCACGATTATCAGGTGATCATCATCCTGATCGCCTGAGGCTTCTGTATGTCCTCGCCACACGCATCACACGCATCTTCCTCTCGTTCAACTTGTGTCTCATTTGAGCTGTACTAAACTTGACGATTGGATCTGCACCACGTTGAGTGAGGCCACGACAGTTCATGGTCAGAAGGACAAGCGCGAAGACTACTGTTATTGTGCAGACTATTCCTATCTTCCATTCCTCAACCAGGGTCTGTGGCATAACTTGACATCAACCCTTTGTTTCCCCGCAAATCGAGCTCATCGCAGACTCTGGTCCATCTATCGTGCCTTCGGTGCATGACATATGGTCAAGTACTCCTCTAAAGCTTTTTTCGAGGACCGGTAGGGTTTTGAGGACGAACCCCCGCCTTTGGAGGCGCCTGTGCTGCTGCCCTAGCGGGAGGCGGCTGAGCCTTGGGATCGACATACGGCGCACTCAGCCAGCAGACTCCCATTTCCTGCAAGACTGCCATCTGAGCTCCATTGAGACAAAGCTCCGGGTCTCGGTCTCTCTTGAAACCCACACCTCCCATCAGAGCGCACACCTCGCCCGTCACAGGGTGTCTCAACAGGTTCGCCGAGTTAGTACAGCTTGATTATTGTCATTAGTATCCACAATGCTTGGAGGAAAGTAAATCACATACTCTCCAAAGCTGAGATATGTAGGGTCTTTGGTTTTTTTTGACGACGAGAACCAGCTGCGCGATTGAACACCACTGAGCGATTCGGCGTCAGGTTGCACCAAATGAGGGCTTTTGGTGCGAGTATGGTGGTTCAAGGTGTTGAGGTCGTTGGTATGACCCGAGCCAGTCGGGATGGGTTTGGCACTTGAGAAAGCCAGGAGAGAGAGAGTGAGGATTGTGAATATGGGAAACATGGATGATGGCTGCGAGAGGCGATGATAAATTTGAAATTTGGAGGGCGACAGACGGGAAGACCAGCTTCAGTGTAAGTCGATGGCTTTTTGGCCTGCTTTTAAGTGAAAGAGAATCGGGTGCCATCATATAACGGGGAGCACTGGAAATGAAAGACGATATATCAATAGATGGTTCGTCTTTTGGGCGCTGATCTTGATGTCTAGCCTGAACGACCGGAGGGTCACGGCATTGGCATTGTTAGGACACTTACCTTACACCAACGCCAAGGACTGGCAGCGCTGTCCCAAAATACTTCCGTTGTAATTGGAGTATGGTCTCATCGATAAATGACCAGTGAATAAGGTTAAAATGCGACGTCCAAGCACTCAAACGAAACTCTTTGAGCGAAGAACAATCAAGTTTGTGACCAGTAACAAATTTGTCTTGATCGTTGGTACTGATCGAATGTCCTTCGCGTAGACGCGCAGATCAAGAATGTTTAAACATTGTCCAGATCAATCGCCCGCAACAACTTGACTTGCGAGAATGTCTAGGAAAGTGCTTCGCTTGCACGCATGCTCGCGGCCAGGCGAGGGAGTAATTTAATGAGGATGAGCTGAGGCTAAAGGAGAGAGACCTCGTGGTATGATTTCGACTGTTTATCTCCCGAGACTGTCCGCCATCATACGTACTACTGAAGGTGGCGCGCCCGACCCATACTCGGAAGGACATATCAAGTGCGGATCGACTTTGGAGGGGAGGTCGAGGCCAACGATGACAAGCTCCTTCTATATCCAGTCACATCGACTGCTTGTTTACAATCAAAGCCATGGTACTCCTTTCTAGACGCAGCGTCGTTTCGAGGAGTCCTGGTCTGTATCAGTCACATCGACTGCTTTTTTACAATCAAAGCCGTGGTACTCCATTTTAGACGCGGCGTCGTTTTGAAGTGCGGTCTTCAACCCTCAGGCGCTGTTCTGCTCGCCAAGTTCAGATTAATTGGTCCGCCACTGTCCGCCCGCTTTTGATCTGGAGACAAGATGCTTTAAAATCTGATCCCCGAAGCGCCTGGGGCCCTGGGCCCGCGTTGAGTTACTATCCATCAACAACTTTTTCGTTGGTATTGTGGCTTTCGACGACGACCTCCCCCGCCTGACTGGCCTGTGGCGCCATCACTCGCATCTGTATCGCATACCACAATTCCGCAGCCGCTATGGCCATCAAACTTGCAACATGCTCACGCCTTTCTATTCTTGATGCTCTCCCTCCTCTTGACGGGATTTGACACGCGACCTTGCATTCGGCGTACTGCCCGCTTCCTTGCCAAAGAGCGACATAATGAAGTCACGTACTGAGCCTCTATATGCGGTTATCCCCTCCTGTCTGGTTAGTGTATTGCGAGTGCAGAAATACAATTAATTGAGCTGGATGGCGAGGAGGGTGACGCGTTTCTGGTCAAAGCGGAGCACTTCGCATCGCAGAATGTGTGTCTTCTGGAGTAAAGACGATTGTGAATTCTCTGATTGCTTTTGAGTAACGATAACGTGGATCATGAATGTATGGGGCCATTCCAATGGGGATGAGGGTATACATACCTCAGCCAATGAATGTCACAGAGTAATCATCAAGATGACGACACGCGGCCATAATGGAGCAAGCTAGATATGCCTCAGAGAAACGTTCAGGAAACATTATTCGAGAGAATCGAGGTTCTCCTTAGCATGACAGGCCGTCGCAAGGGAGATTCGTCATCGCTCTTCACCAGTATCCTAAGCCGGGTGGAGAAATCAACACCAGACAGCAAGTGTGCTAGTAGTTACTTGAAGATGAGGAGAAGGAGCTCTCTGGTGGTGGAACAATGGTGATGGAGATTATAAAAGGGCGGATGACATGTGTGCTGTTTCAACTGGTAGACAAATTCTGGTGGCTACAGTCCAAGGTACAGTGGGATCGTCGCAGTGACGTTGTGGAAGGAAGAAGTAGCGGCCTTGGCGGTCACCCCATCTGATAAGATATGCCGTTTGTCAGAGTGCGGGAAACCAACGAGCATTCGGCGACTCACGAGAAATTGGCAGAGCGGTTTGTTTTCCTGCCCTCACGTTGTATTAATTGCCCAGGTCTACCGTACCTATCCCCTGCCCACCCCACGATGAAGCTGCAGATTAAACGTGTAATTAAAGGTCAAGAACCTTGTTATTCACCTGGAGCTTCATTCGTGCTCGTGAACGGAGCTTACCACAAGCTACCCTGCAAAACCGGCCCAACCCTCGATACCCATGGCGTCACTGCCGAATCACATTCCCTGGCAGATCCTTGGACTTTTCTCCTTGACGGTACTTGAGACCGCAAGGGCAGAGTCACTGTTGGACATTATCACAGTATGGCGCTACGTTCACGCAATGGTCTAGGTCGATAGATCGTGATTGGTATCGGTCATGGAAAAAGGAAAAAGGACGTTCTGTATTTAACATGCTCGACGCGTCCTAGCGGGAAGTGCACCTGTGGATCGGCAGATATTGGCAACATCGCGTTCGTTTATGATGACGATGAAAGTTGGAGACGGTCCGACGGAGCAAGGCTAACATGGACAACCAACCAGTGGATCTCGAACAGCCTGGGCGCCTGTCACGCATCATTCGTTCCCCCTCCCGCTCTGCTGCGATATACAGGCGACGCTCCCTCGCAAGCATTTTTATTGTCATGTCATATGCATGGAATCCAGCTCTGCCCCTCACAAGCGCGCGAATAGTCATGCGTAGAGAGACTTGTTTTCTTGTAATCTGGCCATCGATCGGAATTCGAATATCCCGGTAAATCTTTTGGCCCATCATTTTGTCGTATCATCGTTACGCCAGGGCCTGGAGGGGCCCATTTGTCCATTGCCCATCGTCCCAAACTCTCTCATCGCAGTCCAGATGCTTTCGCAATCCAGATGCTCCTCGAAAATTCGACACATTCACCCGGTTTTGAACGGGTACGTACAATTTGCCCTATATAAAGCCTACAGCGTTTTTACCTATTGCCTCAGAAAACAATCACTCAGCTCTTGTATCACTTCTACAATCTATCAAGCCTTCGCTAGCTTCATTCACAATGCAGCACATCGACCCCACTACTCTCGAGCACCTCCCATCTCGCGTGCAATACCTGCGTGACTTCATAGGATTTACGCATGAGGATGTCGCGGCACTACACGCCGCCAAACCTGCCATCGCGCCACTCGTCCCCGTCGTAGTGGATGCGGTCTACACAAAACTCCTCTCATTCGACATCACATCCAAGGCCTTCGTCCCTCGCCAGACCGGCTACACTGGCAAAGCTCCGACGAGGCTCGAGGACCTCAACCACGACCATCCCCAAATCAAGTTCCGCAAGGACTTTCTTGCTGGGTACCTTGTGAAGCTGGTCACGATGAATTACGCGTCCGACGCGAGCTGGGAGTACCTTGACAAAGTTGGTCTCATGCATACCGGTGTCGCCGGATTTGCTCACAGGTAAGCTCTCACCTTCGTCGTTTGAGGACGGTTCTGATTTTTCTGATATTTTAGGGCAAAAAAGCCTGGCCTACGAGTCGAGTACATACACTGCGCCGCTCTCCTTGGCTTTGTCGAGGATATACTGGTGGAAGCCGTCGCCACTCACCCCGATCTTGATCTCGACACCAAGACTGCTGTTATCAGGGCCGTCAATAAGGTGAAGACCCAACGTCACTTTTTCAGCGGGTCGTGTATTGATCAGTTTATTTTCACATCCGACAGCTCCTCTGGATACAGAACGATCTCTTCGCACGTCATTACATCCAAGATGCCGACGTTCGAGCCAAAAAGTTAAGCCTCGACAAACCCACTGCGTTAGTGGCCGCATGTGGTCTCATTCTGCTTGGCGCCGCGTCTATGAAATACATGTCAGTGATATCACCCTTGCGAGTGTAATATCAGGACAATGCTATGTAACTATTGTTTCCTTCATATCCCCCAGATGCTTTGCTATCGTCCACTGTATCATGCTTATATTTTCCATCCTAACCCACGGATACCTACCATCTACACTCGCAGACTCACTTACAAACATTCTACATCTATAACCGCCTTCACATGCTGATAGACGCAAAACAGTTTCCTATCTCTCGTAATCCGCATCGGTCATATCAACCCATTCTAGTCAGTGGTCAGAAAAAGTTCACGGCAGCATGGCTCTTGACATTTGTTTTACCGGTGCCAAGATGTTATTCTGTCATTGAAGAAGTAAAAAAAGTGGCCTCTCGAAGGCGATACGGATGCAGTGGGATCTCTCGTCATCAAACTCGATGTCCTACAGGCTTAGCAGCTGGTAATTCGATCAACCGGTGGGTTAAAGAGACTGGCAGATGCAGACGTAAATTACTGTGATCCTTGCAGAGCACTGAGGAGGCCGTGCTTTCCGAGCACCAGGAGAATATATGGGAGCGCTATATAAGCACAACCGATGTATTCTTTATATATCAGAGGCAAGATCATAGGCAGCGACACGGAAAGGCTCACCTTGAAGAGAGCCAGGAAACGGTCCAAGTCCTTCGGCCGGCCCGCAATCATGTCCTGATTAACTGGTGAAAAAGCTTCGACGTCAGGCGCTTTCGTATCCGTTCATCAACTCCCTGGCGAATTGCGTTCACAGACCTAGGATCCGCCTCAGCACGTCAGATAATGTGACAGAAGAGGAGTGCGCAATTCTACGGGGCTGGTATCACTCTCCGGTATGCTAGCTGTAGTGCCAAATTAAAAGTGTGGCATTGCTCAGCAGGAAGTCATTCTGGTTCGAAATATTTGTCTGTAACGGGTGGTCGCGATTGAGCCCACTCCATCCAGAGTAGAAAGAACAAAAAAATACAGACGCACCTTCACGACAATAAGAATCCCGGATATATAGTGGATAGTACCCATTTCGCCAGATCGAAAGGTACAAGTTCTTTTACGCTGTTTATGGCTCCGATCGCATTATTCAATGTCGACATCACACGGTCGTTGCTGGGAGCTATATTGGGCACTGGACCTGCCTACAGAGTAAGCAGCGTCAGAAAGAGATACGATGCTTCAACGATGGGCTTCCTACCAGCGATGAGAGCAAGGCAGTGAAGGCCACGAGTGTAGATGGTGGTGGTTGAATGTTGAAAGCCTGACGGTGCGGTGAAAGCGAGCGTTCACAATGTGTTCAACACATTGAAGTCCACATGCCTGCAGGATGGCGCGCCGGTCATGCGCGTAAAATCTCTTGTTGGAGGTGGTATAAGTAAGTATGTCACTGTTGAGTAGGTGTATAATGTAGAATTGTCCGATAAGTCCAGGGGTAAACCAAACATCGTCCCAGAATACAGAAAAAGCAATCAAGGACGTTCCGATGACCATGGGAAGGACGAAAGCAAATCGAAATGCTCGAATCATGTTAATTTCGATGCCCGCGCCATCGTTGCCGTAGTCGTCGCATATGGATCATACGCTGTGCTTCCCCTCGCATCCCCCACATCATCTCGATACGGCCCCGTCAAATTTGCCGTGCTCCCATTCCACACCTCACTATCATTAGAACGATGCAGCGGAGCAAAGGCACTCGCTTCAGACCCCCTCATCCCAGGGTACGCCGCGCCGCGGAACGCGCCCTGCCCTCCAGGGGTCATTGCGTACGACGTCGTCTGTGCTGCAGGCTGGCTGGCACGACGACGCATCAGACACAAGGCGAGCGCCCCCAGGAGACCAACAAGGACGACCGCACCGACCACACTGCCGATGATTAAGCCAGTGCTAGAGGCTTTGGCGCTGTCCTTGTCGTCATTCGGCGTCCCATCAGGGGTGAGCGAGGCGCCGTCTGCGGTGCCTTTTGCAGAGTCATGCAGAGTGCTGTCCGGGAGAGTGCTAGCGGGGGCGGTGGGCTGAGGTCCCATTACACCGTTACCTACAATGACCATACTGCCAATGGAGGGGATGCCGTTGACGGTGACGTATAGGAGTGAGGGGCCGGGTTGGAAGACGAAGGGATTGGGGGCCTGTGCGACGTGCAGCACAATGGAGCCGTCGCTCTTGACCGTATAGGTGTTGTTAAGCTGTAAGTATCGCTGGCCCATGTTCATCGCGTGGGTCGTGAATCCGCCGCGCAGGAGGACGACTGCAGTATTTTTAGCGGCATCATTCCCAGAGCCAGCATACGAACTGCCGGGGACGGTAATGTCGAAAGAGTCCCCGCCATAGGAGATCGTTTTCGGGACTCCTGTAGGGCTGGGACGTGCCTTGGCGGCAAAGTAGGGAGGGTAGAAGACCTCTGCGCGATACTCTGTAGGGAATATGGTCGTGGTATTGACGTCAACGTTGGGGTTGGATCCGGCGACGAGTACAGATCCATCAGGGAGGAGGATCGCAGATGAATGGTACATCCGAGCAATTGGTGACGTGTCCAGTCCGGCGTTGGACCAGCGTTTCCCTTTAGGCGCATTGGGGTCGTATAGGGCAGGTCGACCGACAGGACCAGAGGCCAGTGACATTCCGAATGGCATGTCGCTGTACGAGAAAGTCTCACCGGTCGCCTCTGAGTATCCCGCTGTGCCATTCAAACCGCCGTTGATTACGAGTAACTTGCCATCAGGCAGAATGATGAACTGGCTCATAGTCCTGCCCTCAAGCATATCATCGTCGACTTCGTACGCAGGCGCTGAACCATCCGCAGGCTCGGGCGTTAGCCGATGGCAGTCGTGCGATGCGGGGTAATTCCAGGTGTTGATCGCGGGGAACGAGTAGTTGCCCCAGGCCGATTCTGGCATATCGGAGCCTCCGCAGAAGAGGATCGTAGGGTTATAGTTGTTGGCAGGTGTAAGAGGCAACATAGCGACGGCACCAGAGGCAGGGTAAACGCGGACGACGCCGTTAGGCATGTCAGGAAGAGGTGTCTCGGTGTTTGTGTCGTAGTCCCATATTACTAGATGTCGGTATGTCAGATGATCTTCTGATTGGAGGGAAGATATGAGAGAAGAAAAACGACTAACTGGTCGAGACGTTCGCCTGAACAAGCATTTTCCCGGAGTTAAGGAGGAAGGTGTGTGCGAAGGAATTCAGACCGCCTGTCTTGAATAGAAAAGCCATATCCTTTACTCCGCGTCCATTATCAGGGAAGAACTCAAATGTGTTCTCTGCCGCCTCGGGAACGGGAGTGGTGTTGGGTGTATTGCGGTTAATATATCCACCGCCAACGAATCCACCGATGAGAACAATCGTGCCGTCAGCGAGGGGCTCTGCCGTTGAGTACCACCGTCTCTTATTCATCGATAGAAGGGCGGGATCATCGAACCACTTGCATTGGGCGGAGGCAAAATTATCCGAAGACTTGCAGGGGTTCAGTATACGGATGGCTTTCGAGCCATCGAAATCGCGATACTCTGAGTCCCAAAATATGTCCGATCCGGGTTTGCCACCGCGACCAACTGCACTATTGCCCCCGAATGTGACGAAAGACCCGTTTGGCAGATGCATGCCGGATGCACAGAAGACATTTGTCCTCACGTCCATGACATCCGCCTTTTTCGTCTTGATATCCCTGGAAATTGCTGAATCTCAGTGGCTTGTGAAACCAAGGGCTACGAGGCGCACCAGACAGATCCCCACGCCGGATGACCCTCAATTTGGGCGGGGTTCCCTTCCGCCTTGTCTAACACATACACCTTTTCTTCATTACCAAGGAACATCTACAGATAAATATAAGTAGAGAGCAGCGGCGACTGGACCTGCACTGACCATCATCGCGCTAATGAGAGTGTCTCCTCCATCTTCGAACGATCCGGCGTTCGCTGCCAGCACGGGCGACGACACCGAAACGAGCCACAGAAGTGAAAGCGGCAGCAGCATTGTGCAACAGCTTCGTCGACAAAGGCCAAATGAAAGCAAGCAGGAAACAAAGAGAGCGAAAAAGCAAATGGGCGCAAAGGACTGTGTTGGTGATGACCAGGGCCCGCACGCGACAAGAGTGTGAATTATGAAAGACCCCGAACACTGCGGACTGATGTTGCCGTGATGTTCCTGATTCCGGGACCAAGGCCGAGCCGTCCAAGAGGCGTCATCGATTCACATGGAGCTCTTCCAAGATGCACGCCTTCAGGAGTGGCTTCAGCTCAACGAGGAAAAAACAGAGTAGCCAACTTCAAGATGGGGCGTTTTCACGGCAAATTCAAGGCAATGTATCGCAAGGGTATTGGTCTGGACATCTAGAATCAGAGGCTGGTGAGACCTGGAAGGGGCGAGAAGTGTTTTCGATGCAAACCAATAAGCCCAGCCTCCTTGCTTGGCGTCGTTGCCCCTTACAGGTCTTTTATAATGTGCATCGTTCAGACATAGCAGAGGTGTGTACCTGTTATTAGCTGATTAACTTTGAGCGCATACCGTCGCAATCTATTGGCTGAAAGGAAACAGTGTGAACAAGCCTACGTGCATCGGATGGTAGTTGCACGCATATGGAATTGGGCGGGAGGTCTGGCTGCTTGGCACAACTGGTAATTTAAAAACCGGATATGCCCGATTCCGATGCCCGACCCCGCTGATCACTGCATGAAGCGAGCTTCGAGATTATTGAGTTCAATGCTCCTTTGGCTCGGTCTGTTATGCCAACTGCAAATTCCATCAATGTCGTATACGCTGCTCGTAATTTCTGTTAACCGTGTGGTATCCAGTATCCTTTCAGCGCGGGCGGAACCTTTCGGAAGACATCAGTGACTTGTTCGTGACGGCAAATTTCTACAAACCAGCCTTAGGATTACGACGGGCTGCTACCCTTCATCAACATGGGGCTGATGATGTACAAACCAAAGGTGATGCGGAGACAAAAAGACTCCTTACGCAAGCGGCCGGGACAGCTACCTGATAGCGCTACAATATCGTTTAACTATTGTATCCTCGCCTCACTGCCATTTTCCCTCTTGAAAGCCTGAGCAATTTCATGTCTCCTGAGTTTGAGTTTGTAGGTCCTCTTATATCGATCCAAAATCTTCTCCAACGCGCTCCTCGACTCTCTTCTCATTAACGGCAACAGCTTCTTTCTCTGACTTGGCATCTCCAAGAACAAATAACGCACTAAGGACTCCACGTCCGATCTTGGTCCGTAAGTTCCCATTGAGCCGTACCCATTGTCCTCTAACCATCGGATTTGTGCGAGAAGTGCATCTAGATACCGCGGGATGCTAGGAATATATACTTTGGTCTGTGGCCGACGGCTCGTCGACTGACACCGAACATGAGGAAGGAAGTGTGTGTCGAGATCAGTCAGCAATCTTGGCTTGAGGCTGGCAAACTCGGGGCTAGGGTGCATGTCCGATTCGAGTAGAACGGGGTTGAGCGCCTCACAGCACAACGCTTGGATTAAGAATGGACGATTGTTATCGACGGGCTCATCCGGAGGGGGGTCAACGAGGAGGTGGGCAGCTTCTTCACTCCATATCTTGATGGAGAAGGTGCCATCCGTTCGCTCGAAGATGCGTGGTGGTGGTTGCAGGTAATCCTCTCTGTAAGTATAGACGAGAGCAACCTCTGCCCAGCATCCTGTGCGTAGTAGGTCTGCAGCAACCGCGCCCACTTGCTTTCTGCGGATCAGGAGGTCAAGGGGCTTAGGTTTGTGGGAGTCAGAACCCCGGAATCAGAGCACAATGATGATGTGTGGCCCAGGAACTCACCTGCTCCGAAAAGACTTCCACACCCAT
This sequence comes from Tricholomella constricta, assembly GCA_013368375.1. NCBI lineage: Eukaryota > Fungi > Basidiomycota > Agaricomycetes > Agaricales > Lyophyllaceae > Tricholomella > Tricholomella constricta. The sequence goes on from JAACJP010000059.1 coordinate 144,246, forward strand.
CCATATCAAAGCAAAACGACCCATCAGGATGCACGGGTGACAGTGCGCATCCAAGACATCAAAGACATCGTCGAGATAGCCTTCCTGCATTCCTACGTCTAGTAGTGGGCTGGACTGTAATAGTGAGTAAGTCTTAGTCGAAGTCGTGTGAATTTCAAACTCCGCCCCGCTGTCGTGAATCCGTGAAAGGCTCCATTCCCCGCAGTCGTGCCTTTTTCCGGTGTTCCCCGGGTGGCTTCAATGACGATGGTCCAACCCCGGGCCCGGTCTGTGAGCCCAAGCGCCAATCCAAAAGGAGAAAGTCCAAACACGCCAGCTCGACACCATCCATCAGCCTGCAGATAACCCAGCGCGCACCAATCCCAGACTCCTCTGTCACATTGTGAAAGGGCAGCACGATCCAGAACACGCCGCCCCCGTCATCCACCTCCTCCGCGGTGCTGGAGAAGCGCAAGCGCGCGTTGACCATACGAACAATTATATTATACACTTACGCATACTCATTCAGGAAATTTTGCGCTTGACCACCATGCCACCCTGCAGGCACGGCCACAGATACATGCAGACTCAATGTGGATTTCGCCGTCAGCCTTTTCAACGTTCAACCACCACCATCTCCACTCATGGACTTCGCTATCTTGCCCCAACGACAAGGAAGATTACTCTCACCACTGGTAGGCTGCCTATCCGAGTTGAAGCATCGTATCTCTTTCCAACACTGCTTACACGATAGGAAGGTCCAGGACCAAATATAGCTCCCAGCAACGACCGTGTGATGTCGACCTTGAACAATGCGATCGGGACCATAAACGTCGTCAAAGAGCTTGTACCTTTCGATCTGGCGAAAGGGGTTCTATCCACAGTGTCTGGAATCCTCACACTTGTGAAGGTGCGTTTCTTTTTATTTTCTACTGCGGATAGAGTGGGCTCAATCGCGAACACCCGTACAGACAACTATTACGAACCAGAAGGACTTCCTTGAGCTCGCTGAGCAATGCCACAAGATTTCTCTTTTGATTTGGCGTGCTACAGATGGCGTACCGGAGAGTCATATCAGTCCTGTGATCCGAAGCGCATTGTCGGAATTGAATGAGTAATGGCACCCCATTATTATCAAATTATATAACATGCTAAGGTGGATTCTAGATCTGTGAACGGAATATACCAGGCAGTTGATGAACGGACGCGAAAGCGTCTGACGTCGAAGGTCTTTCACGTCACGGTCAACAAGGAAACAATTGCGGGCTGGCACAAAGATCTGGACCGTTTCTTGGCTCTCTTCAACGTGAGCCTTTCCGTGTCGCTCTATGATCTTTCCTTTGACTTCACCTCATCTACAGACAGAACTCAATATTTCAACGCACCAGGAGCTCAAGGAACTCAAATCCTTATTCAAGAAGCATTGGGTGACTATGCAGTTCAAAACGTACGTGATCAACAGGCCCTTTTAAGGATGATTAACTAACGTATGCATGCTAGAGAAGCGCTGGTATCTGATGTTTTACCGGTTCGTCCGCCGATATTTATGGGAAGAGACGCCCTTGTTCAGGAGACCGCCAATTTCCTGTTGGAAGCCCATCACGTTGCCCTCATCGGACCCGGTGGGATGGGGAAGACTAGCATCGCACAGGCGGTAATAAACGAGGATTCTATATCGGCGAAGTTCGGTCTCCGGTGATACTTTGTCAGATACGACGACGTGAAAGCATCCCAGATTACGCACGCGACATTTCTTGACCGCATTGCGCGCTGCTTGGGAATCAGCTCCTCGGGGGCGAACATTCGAAATCTGATATTGCACGAGCTTTCCTCCTCCGAGGACCTTCTTCTTGTTCTCGACAACGCTGAAACCTTCCTGGATGCTGCGGTCGATCTCAGCCTCATTACTAATTCCATTGACGAATTTGGCGCCCGTCCCAACATTGTGTTGATGCTTACAACTAGGACTGCAGGTCTTTCGCCTAACCTGCCGTGGAAGCGGGTGGAAGTTCCCGCACTCGACGAGATCGCTGCCTGCGCTGCGTTCGAGGCGATATACCCGCTCCCCATGAAACCATCGATCCTGAGTCCGCTACTCTCTGCGTTGGACTTTCATCCACTCTCGATAAATCTCCTCGCTCAAGCGGCTGCACAGAACAGGTGGTCTGTCGAAGAGCTGATCGCTGCATGGGATCGCACGAAGGCTCAGGCGCAGGCTCGGGCTCGTCTTCTTGAAAACGGGGGCGGGAAATTTAATAGCATAGCCGCGACCGTCGAGTTGTCCTTAGATTCGCCTTCTCTCAAGAAATTGGGTGGTATCGTGCGCGATCTCTTACAGCTGATCGCATTCCTGCCACAAGGCCTCACGAAGCCCGCTTGCTGCAAGTTTTCCCCTCTATCGAAGAAATCGAACGCTTCACCGAAGCTCTTTGCAAGCATTCCCTGGCTTATCGGAAGAGCGGTTTTATCACTATGCTCGCTCCGATCCGCTTCTATGTTTCATCCGAATACAACATCCCGTCTTCTCCTTTCATCCCACTCCTTGATCGTCTCCAAGCGTTCTACGACGCCCAGCTACGGCGCGAGCTCGTTGAAGCCACCCTAATCCGGGAAGAGGACGTCAACATCGAGCACGTCATCGCTTTTCGCATTGAACACTGCGACGTTAAATCCACCGAGTACGCGTACAGGCTCGCAGCGCTCTTCCTGGTGTCCTTGATGCAACAGAAACCTCGAGCGACGGCTTTATACCATTATATCAAGAAAGTAAAATGCGACGCGCAGACAAACTCTTTGCCATGGTTTCCTATTGCCCGTCGCCGGACAAAGGCAAACATGGCAGCTCAAGCGAATTGTCTTCTTGTGCTATCGTCTTCGCAGATGATGATTGGGCAGTCCGCTGAAGCGCAGGAAGCGCTTAGCGAGGCACACAACCTCGCTGTAAAATGTTGTTCCACACAGTTAACGAAGTTCACAGAGGTCGTCACAGCCCAGGCGTACATATCGAAGGGCAACTTGATTATGGCCGAATCAATGTACGAAAGTGCATTGAAACGGAAAACCTACTTGTTCTTTCAGGCCAAATCTGATCGATACATTGATTCGATGATATACGGTGGCCTGGGCGACGTCTTGTCAATGAAAGGAAAACCTGGCGCTTCCGAAATGGCTGTCAAGACACTTTCCTCGGCACAATGTATCGGCAATATCGATGGCATCCGGTTATCAGAATCCCAAATGGGCCTGGTTGCACTTTTGGGCGGAAATTACGACGTTGCCCGAAAACATTTCGAGTCGTCCGGAGAAGGTCTCACACATCATTCAGCACTTTTGTTTAGTCTCCTTTTCTTGGTGGATGTGGCCCATCGTCAGGGACAGATGACGGATGCAAAGGCGTTTCACGATCGACTGGTTGTGATTTTCCAGAAGGCGGACATAAATGATCTGTTTGTCGCGGAGGGTCGGGCCACCCTTGCAGCGTACACTGCTCAAGAGAGAAACGTTGCACAGGCCCAGGAGCAACTATATTGGCTCTTTGACCAAGTGACTAACCCCATCCACCACACCGTGGTCAAGGTTGCCTACTCCGCCGCGCACATTGAGCTTCTGGATAACAACTTTCCCAAAGCAGTGGAGATGTTTTGTCAAACTACTTACTGGGCCAAAACATTCACAGCCAACCCCGATCAGGAGCTACATGCGAAGTGCGCCCTTGGGAAACTCGCGGTCCTAGATACGGATTTTGCGTCGGCTAAGGCTCTATTTTCAGAGGTCCAGGCACGCTGCGACTCCATGGGAGTTCTGACAAATTCTCTTCCCTACCAGCCTTTGTGCCACACGTTGAGCGATAGGTTCACAGGGTGGACTCGATTTCTGGAAGGTAGCCTTCAATCTGTATCGTGATCATTGATTTTCATCCCCTTCCCTCTGATATGCCTCCTCCCTTGAATGATATATATACCTGTCGTGTAGCGGATGTCATCAGATCGAATATATTTGACGTCACCGTAGCACATGCGTAGCTAGAGCCAGAGTACACAAATTCGGGCTACAAGTGGGAAGACCAAAGCGCAGAATTAATCAATCCGTGTGAGACCTTCATATGTTCTCCTCCTCGAATACAAGCAGTTGGATACAGCGGTCAAGGCCCCGAGCATGTCCAACCCAGCCGGGAAAGCAAGTACAAGATGAAGTATACCAGACTGTGTCCGAGGTGTCTTCGATGGTCCAACCCTTGGACGCGAACGCAATGCCATTTCGCTCTCGAGCCCAAGCGTCTTGGATCCAAGAAGAAAAAACACTCAATCGGCAAGCTCGACATACCTTACGCAGGCAGATGTCTCTCTCAACATTAATCCCGGCCTCCCTTGTCAAGTTGAAAAGGGACAGAACGACTCAGATTCTCAGAACACGCCGCCTCCGCCACTACCATCACCTCCACCTTTACCGCCGCTTGCTCGCCCGAAGCTCGCACTCTGGGGCTCTCCATCCAGTCCTCTGCCTACATTAATTGCTACAGCTCCAGGCCCGCAACAGAAAAGGGAGAAAGCTTGAATACACTGAGGCTCCGGCTTCTGGGAGAGGCAGATGGGTTTGCGACGAGGGTGAGGGAGTCGATGAGAACGACTCACAGAGTCATTGTTGCAAAGCTGATGAGACTAACAGTCACCAATGCGGCGTAAAATGTTCATCGCGACACGAAGAGACGGGGATTCAAATATTCACCAGTCAAACATCAAATGGCACACGCTTGCAACACATGTGGCCTGGCGTAGTGATGAGGCAGTTTCTACAAAGTTCAGTGAGTGCATTATAAAGGTGAGTGCATACGAGAGGCGTGCGGCAATCATAGAGCACGTGAGGCGCGATAAGGACGACGCGTTGGTTGGAGTTGTGTACGCGTTCATTATGTGACACGTGGGACTCCACGTCACTTTGTGTTATATTCTCACCACCACCGTTGCAGTTGCATTCTACTACTCATGGGCTCGTCGCAAAGCATCCTATCCTCCGAGGCCGTCGTCACTTTCGTCGTCGTCGCCGGCGCTGTTGGTCTCGGATACAAGCAGTTGGCGCCAGCAGCGAAGGCTAAGGCCCCGAGCACAGCCAGCCCAGCCCCGAAGGGCAAGAAGAAGGCGAAGAAGCATACTGCATCACAGGCATCACCGCCTCCATCCCCCGCAGTCGTCTCCTTCCCTGCCGTTCTCCCAGGTGGCTTCGATGGCGATGGTCCAACCCTCGAGGCCGACACCGTCCCCGCCCCCGAGCCCAAGCGCCCTAAATCGAAAAAGAAAAAGTCCAAACTTGCCAGCTCGACAACACCCACGCAGGCAGATGCCCCAGCGCCAATCCCAGACTCCTCCGTCAAATCCAAAAAGGGCAAGACGACCCAGAACACGCCGCCCCTGCCCCCGCCATCCACCTCTACCGCCGCCTCCTCACCCGAAATCCGCGCTCTGAAGCACTCCATCCAGTCCTCCGCCTCCATCGACACCGACGGCTCCTGGACCCGCGTTGAGCCCCGCCGCTCGCGTGCTCCAGGCACGTCTGCTGCGGAGCTCACCACCACCACCGCCACCACGACCAGTGCAAGCGAGGCGGACGCTCCGACCCCCGGCACCGCGTCCCCTGTCGCCGACCGCACGGACGACAACGACAACGACAACGACAACGACAACGACCATGGCTTCGTTGCCCGCAGCGTGCCTGACTCGAGACGCACCCTCGCCGAGCGTCTCCTCCCCAAGCCCCGCAAAACGGGCGTCGACGAGTTGCGTATCCCCCGTCCCTTCCCCTCGTTATGTGCGGTGTTGATTAACTCCCTCCTCACCTAGCATGCTCGAAACACCAGACCACCCCGCCCTCGCTCGCGTCATGCGCGTCCAACCGCGCCCGGACGAACAGCCTGCATCCGGGTTCTCGTGGGGCGACTACGAGGACGTGCGGAACGACGGGGACGGCGAGGATAACGGGGACGACGACGACGGGTGGGGCGTCGTCAAGAGCCGGCGGTCGCGTACGTCTCACGTTTCTCTTTCTCCTTCATCCATCCCTGTTTCCCTTTTCTTCTTATACAACCGACTACATGGTGATTATGGGCTTACCGCTTGTGTTTCTCTCTTGCAGGCCCCGACCGCGCCCCGGCCTCCGCCTCCGCTTCGCCATCCGCTTCCCAGGTACTGCACAAGGGTACGGCGCCGGAGGCGCTCACGAAGCGCCAGCGCCAGAATGCGGGGAAGCGCGACGCGCAAAAGGCGCAGAAGGCACAGGCGGAGGAGGAGCGGCTCGCGGCGCTGGCGAAGCACAAGCGCGCGCTGGAGAGGGAGAGGATGGCGGAGCAGCAGCAGCAGCAGCAGAGGGCAGGGGGGAAGGGCGCGAAGGTGAGTGGGGGGATGATGGCGAGCGTGGATGAACGAGGAAAGCTGGTTTGGGAGTGAGTCCGGCGTGGAGGCGTCTCTTTGAGGGACTGTGTGGCAGACAGTAAAGGGAAGGAGGCAAGGAGTGCTTATAATTAAACGAATTTTTGGTTGCCTTGGACTGGATTTGGAGGGTGATTTGAGGGCTTGGGGTTTTGTGTGGTGAGACGGCGCTTGTCGCGCGCTCGTCGATGCTGCGTACCGTCCGTCACCCACCCAACATTGTGTCTCTGGTACCCACCCAAGATTTGCGTCTCTCTGCTTGCTCGACGATTCTGGATGCCTGCGGCTGCTGAATATCGCTTTACTTGTTGCTCTATTTGGAGGGATGTCTCTAACAAAGATCGATTTAAATTGAAGGTGAGAACCCGATTTATTTAGCTGACTTGTGTTTTAACAGCACCGTAAGCCGTAACGCTCCTCAAGGCGCGCCCTCGCAGCCTAAGCTTTCCTGGGTTCTCACACTAATGGTTTGTCTGCACCTGCGTCTCGCGTTTAGAACGAAGATGGGGCGGTTGGGCCTGTGAGCGATCAAACGCGCGGCCGCCTGCAAGTTTCGACTACGAACTTGGAGCGGTGACAAGAACGAGAGTTTATCGATATCGCCGGCGTCAGAAGACCGCTCACGGCACCGCCAACTGAAAATAATATTTGCCAGGACAGCGAGAATGGGAACGGGGCTTCATCATCGTGACAACGACGCTATGAAGTACCCCGGAACCGAGTCAGTAGCGCTGGCGAACGATGGTGTCCCTCCCAATCATTGAAGTCTGGTACATTTGGGCTAGATGGAAATGATGGCACGGTCTGGATGGAACGTTGAACAGATTCTAGAGTCTGCGTGCCATTGCCAGAACGCAGAATTGATCACTAGGCTCCCTGGTTCCGCGTCAACGAGTTGGCTTTGGCCAAAAGGTCATCCGTGGCCCCCTCCCCCTTCTATCGCTATCGTGCCGAAGTGTGTTTACCCCGAATAGTGCCCGCGCATGAGATTGCGGTCGACCTTTTCTTGCATGGCGCAAGGCGATACTGCACCGCGTCGACAAGGCTAAAGCTGGAGGTCCACTGGAAAAAGCATGCTATTACGCGCCGCTGCGATGGTGTACAGCTCCCTGCTGCAGTCTTGAGACGACGCCGCTGTGCAGGGAAGAGGCTATGTGGCCATGGGTGAGCGTTCTAAAACGAAAGAAGAAAGACCGGGAGAGGAGGTTTGAGATGGAGAGAGAGAGAGAGAGAAAGAGCCGGATTTCCTCGAACCAGGGATCCAAGGGACGAGGAGGCGGATGAAATACAGGAGTGGGTAGCTTTTATAAAAGAGTAATTAGGGTATGAATGGAACCGTAAATATTTAACATTGTGAAGCGAACGAGAGAAAGCAAGGGTCGTTTCTCGATCGAGTTGATCATGATCACGTGGAGGCCGCACGGTCACACTCAGTGGGGAGACGCAACACCGCTGAGACTCCGCGGCTGATGACTCAGCGCACAGCCACTATCAACCTGCGATTCACGTCCCATCTGCTCGATTTGTTCGAAACGACATCCTGCGCGCGAAACTGCAACAGATAGGTAAGTATTCCAGCTGTACATACTTAGCATACATGAGAAATCAAATTTTGAGCATTTTAGATATCTAAATCATGTTATCCTCGTAGTCTGATGAATATATCAAGTCTTCGTCCGAAGTTTTCAAGCTGTAGTCACCCTCCACCACCGCCGAACTCGGAAATTCAAACTCGCGATACCGCTGGATCGCCTTTTTGAGCTCATCTACACGAGCTAGGTTGACTTTCATGTGACTCTTGAGTGGCACCTTAGAGGTGACACCCGGAAAGAGTTTTGTCTCGTGGTCTCGATGCCAGTCCAACTGGCGGTTTAGCTCTTCCTTCCGGAGGTTATATACCACTGCTTCATCCAGGATCAGGCCCTTCCTCGCGGTCTCTGTGATCTCGGCTGCTTGTTTTTCGCGTTTCTCTGCTCGTTTGGCTTCCACTCGATGGTTCTCGGCGACCTTCTCGGCATCCGCGCGCATCTGGGTTTCCATCAGTTGCTTCTGCAACTTCGACGCGTCCTTCTGGCGTGCCACGGTGCGTAAATACTGCTCGTCATCGTGTCCAGCTAATTTCTCGCGATGAAAGGCCTCGGTGTCGTTTCGCTTCGCGACGAAACCAGCGTTGAACTTGTGAATCGTCTCTGCGGATCGGTGCCTCTGCCCTAGTCGCCAGCTACCCAGTGCGCCCTCGTTGACATCATTTGTGCTCGAAAAAAAAAGCTCGGCCCTCTCCTCTTCGGTCAATCTATCAATTGCCCCTCCTTTTGTGAATTCATCCGAGAAGCGCTCTGTAAAAGCGCTGTGCGCTCCCTTGAGAAATGCAGAAATGGCACCATCAAGGTCAGAGTACTCCTTCTCGTGTGATTGAACTGTTCTCATGACTTGCTTTCCCCATGTATCCCATTCCTGTCCATCCAGGGTGCTGTCCTGGTGGGAGGCATCAGCGGCAGTCCACAACGACGGCTTCGCAGCAACCTTCAAGAGAAACGCGGCCTTTCTCTCGAAAAATGGTCCAAGGTCAAGCAGATTGTCGTGAAGGCGAACGTGCTTCATGAACGGCCGTGATACACAAACACAGTACATGGCGAGGACGCAGAACTCCACAAAGGTCGGTTCATCCTCTAGTGCAGCCAAGAAGTTCTTCTCGATGTTTGTTAACCCAGGTTTATCTTTTCCATCACGGACGAACTCCATGAAAATGATGAATTCCTTTCGGTAAACGATGATGACAGCGGATGCTTCTCCATGGGAGCCATACCGTGTGTTGCTGACGTCCGGGTAGGGGACAGGTTCGCCCATGTGGACCTCCATGAAAAAGTTGTACGTGTCTTGTTGGCCCTTCTTCTTGTCCTTATTTCGGCAAATCATCCCTCCCAGCATCGTTGCATGGCTCGCACCACGTTTCGATGCCTCGGCAGCTCGCTTCTCGACAGCAGTTGGGTTTGAGGGATCAGCACAGCTTCGAAGAACAGCTGTGTTGTCCTTGTTGGCAAGGAGGATGGGCGGTGTTTTTCGAAGTAAGTTCCAGTACTCCTGCATTGCCTTGTCACCCCATTTGACGGTATTCAAGTCCTTGTGCATGCAGCAGCCGGTGCGAATGAATCTGGTGAGTTTTTCGCGATCGGCCTTCGAGAGGGCCTCGAAGACATCGAGGCCGATTTCACGCACAACTTTTGTATCAAGTGTCATCTTCTCGTCGTCGCTCAGCTTCTGCCACTCCGAATACCCTCCCAGCTCCTCAACAAGTCGCATCTTGAAGGGTAGAAGATATGCCACCACGCGTGTTGCAGGTAGGGCAAAGATAGCTTCTTCTCCTAGGCACTGCAGAATGACGTCGAACTTCCATTCGTAGAGGATCTCATGACCCTTCTTTTGATCTGCAGCATGATCCCCACTGGTGCCAATCAAGCGGTACACAAAATCGTCGGCGCAGAACACACGCTTCTCGCGTTTAGCCAGAGGGCTCGCGTTGAAGACCCTCGCTATCTCCTCGAGCCGTCCACGAAGGCCCTCGATCTGGGTTTTGCTTGTGTGGTTTACGGAGGTGCCGATTCCAAGTGAGCGTGTTTTCCATTGTGGTTCGGCATCAGGTTGAGTATAATCGACAACCTTGATGGCTATAGATCGGGACTCGTACTCAATGTGCCGATGAGATGTTGAGTCTGAACTGTACGAGATCTCTGAAAGCGAACATGTCAGCAATATATTTACAGGTCATATAAATATATTCTTACTGTCTGTGGTAGCCATCTCATATGCTAACTGAATTTCTGCAGCCACACCCGACTCGAGGACTGCACGCTGGACTGTCCTCTGGCTCATCGTGCGGTCAACCTCTATTCCAATCATCTGGCCAATTTTGGTTATCGCGGTCCCAATATTCTTCTCTGCAGTCCCGATCGATGCAAGGTATCGTGCCATTGCGCGAGCCTGCGCTGTATAAACACCCTTCTCGGTCATCCGGAAACTCTTACAGCGTGCCGCCGCCTTCCGAGCATTTTTTTTCGATAGCTTCACCATCTTCTTCAACCCTCTGCATTGTCGTCGCAACCGGGCCCTCTCCTCAATGAATACTTGTCTCTCCTCAGTGAGTATTTTGATTTTTGATGAGAATATTGCAAGAACTTGCTGAATATCATCCTCCATGTCTGCCCTCTCTGCCTTCAGTCTTTCATTTTCCATCATCAGCTTCTGATTGTCATCCTTCAGCTGCTTCAATTTCTTTTTTCCTGCTGCCACCACATCTTCCAACCTCTTCCTTCGCCTTCTCTCATTCCAAAACCTCTTCATAGCATATTTTGTCTTCCATGTGAGCATAGCAAGCTGTGTTTCCTTGTATTGTTGATACAGTGTCCTTTTGCGAGCTTCCAGACGTAGATCCAGGGCTTTTATTTGTTCTAGACGGAATGAACAGCACTCTCAGGCAACCACAAGGCTGTTTTGCTGTGCTTCTGACCGCCGTTTCTGTTTCTTGGTGTACTTGCGCGCCATGTAGTTATGAAGAACGATTATTAGATGAAAGCAAGTGATTATCGAATGTATAGCACAGTGATTTCTTGTCCAGAGTTGTAGTACCAGACCCTGTGTAGCAATTTCTGTGTCGCGACGCGTTATTTACAACTGCTTGTGCAGCCAAAAAAGGAAATGTCACGCGCCTTGACGCGTGTTATGTCAGCTAATGAGCGCGTCTTGATGAGTCAAATACTGAGACCAAATTCAAGATCAGATAAGTCAGCTACAGTCTCAATTGTTGCGGAAACCTCCTTTTTCACATCATAGCCAGGTTTTGTTCAGATTACTACAACAGTATATTGTCTCAGACTGACAATAGTATGCATGAACGCGTGATATTTTGGGGATGACTTCGATTTTTATGAATCTTTTCTTAAGAGACCCTAGGCATTTGATCAAAATTGTATTTACTGACTGTTTGAGAACGATGTCGGGCAAGTTGAGGTCACAATTTGGATTTACTTATTTTCCTTTCAGGATACAGTAGGATCAAATATGTACAAACATCGTCGGATTTGCCCACATTGCGTCTCCCCACACTCAGACTTCAGTGTCACTGTGGCACTGGCTCAACCAGGAGGGGTGCCTATGCTGTGAGAGGCTATATCCTAAGAAATACAGAAACTGGGAAAAATTGGCCGTTTTCACCGATCCTAAAAGTACATAAACCGCCAAATTTGGGTGTGCTCCCCGATCCCGCCTGGGTGCAGAAGCCTGGACCCAGCTGTGTTGACCGATCCTACGAGTACAGAAAACCACGTGTGCTAGCAGCTCTAAGGGCCGCCGCCTGACACTAACAGAGCGCCGCCATATTGTCACCCCGCGCCCTCGCCTCTTCTCCACATTTGTGCATGCCACCCGCCGTTTCGCAGTCAGCAAGCGGTTTGGCATGTCCCCGCCGTGCCCAGGCTTCCAAATAAGAACACGCTCACCTCAGGAACTGTCTCAGAGTTGGATTCTGACTCGGACAATGATAAGAGCCGGTGCTTCCTGCTATCTCTACACTACTTTACAGTCCTAGGCTATACTATACCCTCCTTATAGTTTTGGAAAAAATTACATGTTTGATCCTTATCAAGTACATAAATTGCCTAATTTGGAAGCACCCGATCCTGATGGGTACAGAAACCGGCAAAATTGACCAGGACAGAAATTGCGAATTTTGGGGGTTTTGGATATAGCCTCTTACAGCATAGGCCCCCCTCCTGCTCAACCCCATCAACCTCTGCCATGACTACTTCACCAACCTCCGCACCGTCTACTTCCGTAACAGTCACAGCAGATGAATTAGCTCATGCACTTGATAAAATGGGATTAACAGAATCGGTATCGGCGGCATTGCTATATGACACAATTCTGCAACTGCAGTCCCCGCCACAGTCTGAAACCATCCCAGGCCCCGCCCTTCAGAGTAAGTCCGATTAGAACAACCCTTTCTAACAACAATAGAAAACCAAAATTTCAGCTGCAAGGGACGACGACCAGAAAGTTCAAGATTCCTCTGGCCAACCGAGTCAATTCAACACAACGAGACCAGGCCCCGACTTTTTCGACCCAGTTCGTGTCGAGAAACGTCGTAAATTGCGGGAACTTATGAAGGAATCGTACCCCGATGGCATCCCACCGCCCTACGTAGTCATGATCTGATGCCCAATCCAAAAAAGGTTTGCATTTTGTCTGTGCAATTGCCTTGACATTCTGACGATCATTCGAAGACCTCCATAACAGTTAGCTGCAGTCAGAGGGATTTCGAGGAGTATCTAGGAGATCGTTTCAGGTAAATATTTGTGTATCTCTCCCGCCTACCCTCTCTTCCTCGTCCCTTCTGACTGTAATGCCCGAAATTGTGCCATGTATTTCTCATGTAATCTCTATGCAGATGCAATTTTCTTTATTAATTTTAGTTCTGAGCGTCGAGTGGCAGGTCCTAAAGCCGTTCTAGCGTTCCCGGTATCGTTTGGATCGTCAAGGGAAAGAAAGATCTTACCCAACGTTCGCGTCGTACGTGGATGTGGGATGTGGAGAGAACAAGAAAAAAATCGTTCCTGGAACGACTCCCGAGCCCGCAGCAAATTCGGTTCGAGTTTGCGCTTACTGACTACCTCTACTGGTAGTCTTTGCTTGTGATGTCCTGATTCTGGCATGAAAGAACCCGTCCGAGTGTAAGGATCTGAGAGCGAAACACCGCACCGTACCCCGTACCCGCACGAAGGGTATCTCAAACAACTTCTTCAGGGTCCAACCCTCAGGCCTCAGGAGTGGAGGGTTTGGGGTTTTGGAAATAGGGGAGGAGAATGGCGTGGCGTGGCGTGACTTTCTTCGTTGTTTCGTCCAGTGTGAACTCACCCATGCCTCCATGCTGTGTTGCGTCGTTCCGAATCCCAGCGTCAAGCCACAACGACACGAGCGCTCCCAAAGGCGACCTGGTCCTGGCCTTTAGCTCTTAGCTCTTAGCTCTCGACACCGCTAACCCCACGCAAGCGCAAGCGCAGATGCACATCCTCCTCGGGGAAGCTTCTTCAGCGCCAGAACGTGACAATTCGGCGCCCCAGGGCTGTTTCGTTCCTCGGATGGAAGAGAGGCCCTTCAGGGAGCGGTGCGGGATGACAGAAATCGGTGAGGGTGTGTGGAGGGGGTTGGCGTTGCGCGCTCCGGAGCGTCAGACGCGCATGGGCATGGGCATGTTCTTCTTCGTGTGGGGAAGAGACGAGAATGCGATGAAGCTGTGGCAGTTTGCGGTGGCCTTCCCAAAAATCTGCGCACCCATGGGCTGACAGCCGTAAGAGGCCTTCATCGTGGTGGTTTAAAAACAAAGCTAAGCTGACAGGTTCTACTTCGTTTCCATTGCGGGCGCGCGCCGGGATCAGCAGCGCGAGGAGTGCGGCCCGTCAAAGCTCACTGATCAATTCCACGTATATAGATGAAATGGTAACGCAAGCGAAAGACTAGGACTACTGCTGGACACTCGACAATGGGGAGTCGATGAATTGAAGCATAACAGCCTCAAGCTTGTTCTGGTTTTGAAGACCGGATACAGGGAGATGTACCCGATTATCCAATATCCACTGGTAGTGGTACTGGATGCCGGCGACGTGACAGAGGTTGAGGCCTGACTGGCTGGCGTTTGAACAATCCTGATAGGTGCGACATTTGATGACTATGAGCAGGCGAGATTCGTACACAAGACACAGCGATAAAGATATGTTTTAGTGTTTTGGTGTAGAATATAGCCATTGACATCAAGACTAGTAGTCGAGACGCAGCCACCTGCAAGTTTCGAACATGAACTTGAAGCGGTGACAAGAATTTATAGATATGGCCGGCGTCAGAAGACGCTCACGGCACCGCCAGCTGAGAATGCCAGGACAGCGAGAAAGGGCACCATCAAGACGAAACAGAGTACCCTGGATTATTATCGGATCCCGAGTCAGTAGCGTTGGCGGACGATGGTGTCCCGCACATGCACATCGAAGCCTGGTTACAGACGTACGGTTGGGCAAGGTGGGAGATGATGGTACAGTCGAGATGGACGTTGAATAGATTCTAGTAGGGCCTACGTGCCATTTCCGGAACGCAGAATTGATTACTCTCCCTTTTCAGCGTCAACGAGCTGGCCCTGTCTCAAAGCTGCTGAAGGTCGTCCGTACCCCCCCCTCTTCTATCGCTATCGCGCCGAAAGCGTGTATATCCAAAATACTGCGCACGCACGACACCGGGGTCGACCTTTCTTGCGTGGCGCTAGGGGCTTTAGCATGTGCGATACTGCACCGCGTAGTCAAAGCAAAAGCAAAAGCAAAAGCCAGAAAAAGCAGGCTATCGCGCGTCGTTGCGATGCTGTATCGCTCTCTGCTGGGCATTCAAGACGATGGCGCTGTGCAGGGAAGAGACTATGTCGCAATAGGTGAGCGTTCGAAAAAGAAAAGAAAAGAAGAAGCAGAAGAAGAAAGACCGAGAGCGGGCTGAGATGGGAGAGAGAGCCAAAGGTTGTCACAGATGTGGTCGCCGGATAAGGAGGTGCGACGGCCCCCCTTGGCAATGATGGGATCTGGATTCAGACGTTCTGAGCGTCGAGCGGCAGGTTCTAAAGTCATTCTAGCGTTGCTTGCATCGTGCAAACTCTCGTGATAAGCCTGGAATAGACATGGAGAAGAAAAGAAAATCTCCCCAATGCCCGTCGTATTCGTTGGATGTGGATGTGCGTGTCATCGATGTGGAGAGAACAAGGAAGTTTGTTCGTTCCTGGACGACTCCGCCCGAAGCGAATTCAACTTCGAGTTCGTACTTACCAAAAACGTGGCCAGTCTAGTAGACGCCCAGCGGCCGCACCCGCCACTAATCACCACACTCCGCAAAGGAACATAGATTTTACTCCTACCCCTATTCCTTGGATGTGATGTGCTGATTTTGGCTTGAAAGAACGGCCCGTCCGAGTAAGGAGCTAGGAGCGAAGCACCACCGCACCCGGCTCCCGTAGGCTATCTCGAACGACTTCTTCGGGGTTGAACGTTGAGGGGTTGAGGGTTTGGGGAGGAGAATGGCGTGGCGTGGATGGAGTCGCGGGAAAGGGAGAAAGAAAGTGGTGTGTCGACACTAGGCACTTTCTTCGTTGTTCGTCTAGTGCGAGATCACCCATACTTCGTGCTGCGTGCTTCGTTCCCCATCCCAGTGTCAAGCCACAGCCACACAATGACAGTCACGCGAGCGCTCCGAAAGGCGTCCTGGTCCTGACCTCTAGCTCTTAGCTCTTAGCTCTCGGATCTCAGATCTCAGCTCTCAACAAACAGCAGATCGCAACTACGGCACCGCCAGACCCACGCATGCGCACGCGCACCTCCTCCTCAGGAAAGCCTCTTCCCTCTTCCATAGCAACTTGCAAGTTGCAATTTGTATGCTTCCCCCCTCCCCTCCTTCGACTCCGACTCCGAGCCACGACAGCCTTCCACCCTCCGCCCGCCACGAGACGACGACGACGACGACGACGACGACGACGAAAGACACCGGGCTTTCATGTGCGCGATTCGAATGCCCATGTCCGTGTCCGACGTGTCCAGGACCCCTCGCCCGGGCAGTAGGCAGTGAGTGGGGTGCGTCGCCCACCCAGGCCTCGGATGCAAGAAAGGCTCTTTAGGGAACGGCGCGGGATGGCAAGGTCGGTATACGTAAGGGTGTGTGGAGGGGATGGTGTTTGCTTCGGGCTTCATAGCGTCGGACGCATGGGTTACATTCTTCTTCGTCCGAGAGGGAGACGGGCATGGGCTTTCCAGGGCTCTATTGCCGAGACGGGGATGTTGAGGCCGGTGTATAGGGATACCATACAAATGGGGTGTCGATGTGGACGCGGAATTGCGGTTAGATCATGAAGGAGGGCAGATGCGTGCGGGCGCGTTTGGGAGATACCATTGATGTTTGCGAAAGTCGTGGCCATGGCTGTTGTTGGAGGTTTTGCTTGGCATTGAATATTGAATATTGAACTTTGGGGGTTGAATCGAGAACTTCGAGCCGTAACAATATCATGAATGGAACCAACACGACTGCGCCGCATGTGTGCTTATCTGATAAGGAACCGGATGATCGTCCTAATCGGCCACTGGAGTCGAAAGAAATTATCGCCGGCTCAAAGTTTTTTTTTTTTTTTTCACACAGTAGCTGAAGGCAAGACCACAACTTGCATTGACCGCAATGTACGAGAGTTTGCGCTACACATTTATTTGCACTCTATAATACTATACAACACTTCGAGGGTAGTAGTATACATCCTAGTTCTGCGACTTGTGCATGCTATGAGTGGTGTGTAGGCCGCTTTCCATATCTTTCGTAATCGTTTCGGTCACGACTACAGTCAGCGGAACGTCGACCGTGTGGTTCATCTGCTGGAATGGTGTGAGAGAGCTCGAGAGCGATGGTTAAACGCAGAATAAGACATACGAATTGGGTTGTGCTGACGGCGTTGTTGCTTCGTGTTTCGTTGTGGCGTATGCTCCTCCTCGCATTCAATCTAAACCGCCTATCAGACGGATTTCGCGCCATTTTAGAAGCAAACACTTACGACGCGAGTAGAGTGTTGGCGAAGACTATAGAGTGTGGTAAGAAAATCAGCGCACGGTTATGAGAGTTTGAAACGTTATTTCTGACAGCGAGACGCAGCAACGTAGAAGATCTCCCAGACAACTGATAAGGAGTCACATCAGACGAGGAAAGACAGTATGAAAAGGTGACACTTACGATTACCCGGCATCGACAAGAACTAGAGTGAATGTCAGTAAAATGTTAGCACGGAGACAGGAGCGAATGACGCACGCAAATAGCCATTGTCAAGGCGTAAAGGCTGTAGTTTATCCCGTGAGCTCCAAGACCAGATGATTGTAAAAATTAGCCAAGAACCTTGTGAGTAACCCCGTGGCTACAAAGGACAGAATCAGTATTTAGGGAGGTGTGAACAGCCGGCAATCCGAGACGTACCAACACACCACATGATGATCCTATCGATCAATCTCGATGTTCTATAGTGGTTGATCAGAACCAAGCGGCTTTTCCTAGTTTTCCTGGTTTGACTAACCTCGCAAATCCTGAGCGACGTTTGTGCAGGTCGTAGCAAAGACTCATCGCCATCAAAACATCGATGCCGGCACCTGTGTAACTCGCAATGAGAATGGCAAAAGAAAAAAAGGCAGACAGCTTAATGTACCTCCCACCCAAGCAGCAGTAATGAGCTCTTTGAACTCGACAATATATGTCGCGAGAGACTTCATCGAGAAGGCCGACACTGCAATAAAGGCGGTGACAGTGAAGCGAGAGACGACCAAGAACCCCAAAATGCTGCAAATGATGGTCTTGCCAGTAGTTTTCCACAAACGGTGGCAGAAGAAACTCTGTAAAAAAAGTTTTTCAAAATCAACCAACGCTTTGGACTTGCAGACAGAATACATACTTGGACCAAGACAGCTACACTTGAGCTCAAAAGGATGGTCAACTGGAAGCTTCTCGGCGGCGGGATGTGCAGAAGATTGGGATTGCCAAAGTTCTGGATCAGGATCCAGAAGATCGAGTGGGCACCGCATAACTCATGTGCACACTCTAACATCCTGATATCACAAGGATGAGCGTCAAAGTGTCTTTTTTTGTAGAAAGAAGAGAGCTGCCGACCATATCACCGTGACCTGAGAGAAATTCGTAAACCAGGACAGATATAGTTGGATGGTACGTGCGCACCAATAACTTTAGGGCTCTAGGGTCGGTTGGGAAGTCACGGAAATACATGTACAACTAGATTTCCATGCCCCCTGATCAGCAAATCGTCTATCAGATGCGCGAACAGAAGCTTACCTGCACCGACTCCACGCCGAAGAGGAACGTCGCCAACGTGAACCCGATGAGCAGAGGACCCAAGGTCAATTCTGGGCCTGCTGTGATCGCCATCTTCAAAAAATGGATGGGGGATCCTTTCACCATCGCATCTACCTCGTATATATAGGAGAATCAAGGCCCCCGACACCCAGAAGAAATCATACCTTGTCCCTGACTTTCCACGCCCGGAGATCGCACAGGAGGTGCCATAGCCCCCTCCCCTGAAAAATAGCACAGGTACCATAAGAATCGTATACCATGAATGATGAAAGAAAAGCTTGAATGATACGCGGTGATCGCGTGGTCGAGGAAATAGTTTTCTCCCCTCATCGGCAGTCGCTGCCAGCCGTGCCGACCAGGCAAAAACCTGCAATGGGGTGAGCAATGCCGCATATAAGGAAATGGGGTTAGTCAACTCAGGAGCTTGTGGCGCCTCGATCAGACGTCGGTCATCAGATTCATTGACGGCAAGGAACCGGCTTACGCGTGTTGTCACAGTCGCGTGACATGAGCAGCACGGTTTGTGGGCACTGGGACCGCGCTATCGTCCCGCGAAAGTGTAGCACCTGCTCGCATCGACCTTGCTGCTCTCTCTTCCTCGTCTTTCACCCGTCTTCTCACCGCCAGGGCCCTCCGCCGCTGCCTCTAAGCCCTGCCCTCGAGCCGCGGATGGAGTCTCGTGCCTAGACGGACTGGCGGAGCTGGGGATGCTGCAAAAGGTGCGCGGCCCACCCAAGCTCGCAAGCTCGGACTGACATCCTCATCCTCCAGTACCCGGCGCTCGCACCGCCATCAGCCGCCCACACATCCACTTCGCCGCTCATCTCGCCCTCGTTCACACCCACACCCACCCTCCAGGACATGCACACCTACGCCGATATTTTGCAGCTCCGTTTTCATGCGGAGAAGCGCGCGCCCGCGCGTGTTGTATGGCGGAGGCGGGGGATGTACAGGATCGACGCGGATCTCATAGTCGAGGCCGTAGTCGTACGTACCCCTCCCCCCACTTCCTTCCCCTTCCTCTTTCCCTCCTCCTGCCCCGACACTGCTGTTGGATGCGCAGCCTGCGCACAAGGGGAGAGGGCGAGGGCGGCCAGAGTGTATCGGGTCGCTGCGGGGCGGCAGGAACGAGTGCGTGGCGGCGCGGGCGGGGGAGGTGTGGGTGCGTGTGGGGTCTGTGCGACGGGGTGTAGGTGTGGTTCTCAACGGGGGACGTGCAAGCAGAAAGCGGGGAAAGGGAAGAAAGTGCAAGGGGACGTGGAAAGAGAGATGGAGGAACCGAGGCGGCTGGGCGTGGAGATACCCGGGGAGGGTGAGGTGCTCGGGCTCGGGCTCGGGCTCGGGCTCGGGCTCGGGCTCGGCGGGACGCTTATGGCTTTTGCTACGGTTTTGTACGGGCGTGTCTTGCGGGTGACGTGATGTGCGCAGTTCAACAAGGAGATTAGTGAGCTGGAAGCGTTGGTGGAGTCCAAGGTGCGATCAGTGGGGTTGCGCGAAGTACGTACGGCCCTCTTCCTTCTCTCTCTCCCTCCCCCCTTCTCTCTTCCTTTTCTTCACGAACTGCTATTGAATACTGATACTACACCGCACTGACAGACACCACCTACGGCGCACAGCACAATCACCTCCACGCGCTCGTGCTCGCCCTCGTCGCGGCGCATTACCTACATACTGCCCGGGAGCATGCGTGGACTGAGCTTGGGCTTGGGGCGTGTGCGTTGCTCGTTTATGGGCTTGGGACGCCTCTCGCTCCTTCTCTTGTCTTGCTCCGGGGGTGCGGGTGCGAGTGGAGAGGGCGAGGATAAGGGCTGGGAGGGCGTCATATGCATTGCTGTGATTCCGTATTCCGTCCTTGCTCTGTGTTGTGTAACGCTTGCGTTGACGGTGTTCTGGATCGTGTTCTTGTTCTTCCTCTTGTTCTTGTTCTTGATCTTGTCCTTCTTGCTCTCGAGCCCGGGTGCCGCGATTGGATGAAATACTGCTCTGGGCTGGCGCCCGCCATGGGTCACCTGCTTGCTCGCAGTGGACGTCGGACCCCCGCCCACACCCTGAGTAAAATGACTGGAATTCGAGAGAACCATATCATACGACGCCTGGCGTTGTTGTGCGTGTGCATGGTCTGGCTCTCTCCCCTTCCCCCTGCGTGCCGGTGTTTTCGCGGTTTGGCAGTTTTGGCGGGTTGGCAATGCATTGCGCCCCGCCCCCCCCCCTCTCCTGTGGCTACGAGCTACGGGCGCGCACGCAAGTGAAGAGCTGAGGGTAGCATATAGCATGTGCAGATGAAACGGGAGACGCGAGTAGCGAGTACGAAGGGCTGTCGATGATAAAACAGGACCCAGATACAAGAGACAGTCATGAGTCCGATTCTTTCGCAATGTGCACAGAGCGTCCGTAAAATTACAATCTACAATCTACCACAATCTTCAGTGCTCTCTCTAACCCGTCACTCTCAGCTTGAACAAGATAGCACGCCGACGGTCCTCAGCCGTCAACGCATGCGGTAGAGTACCAACATACCCCTCGTAATAAGCCCTGGCTTGAGCGTCAGACAGGTTGTAGACACTGCGGAGCGACGTGAGGGCAGGAAGGGAGTGCTATTGAATGTTGAACGTTGAACGTTGAGCGGTCATTCACAATAGACATGACGTAGGACCATGAAGCAGCGTAGACGTACAGGTTCCTTGGTAGGATCCGCCCCATCCGAAAAAGGTACAATCTCCAGATCTGTTCCCGAGGACGCCAAAAGGAAGTTGTGTATCTGACAAGCATTAGCGTTTGGATATATATATGCTTGGAATGCAAGTGCAAGGAGTCGAGAAGAAAAAGGGTCTTACGATGGCGTTCGAACGCTGAATGGCAGCAAGAGATGTCTTAATAGGAGTGAGCAGCCCTTCCAGGTTCACGGCTTCGTCAGGTTGAACGCTAAACGCTCTGAGAATGCCATCGCTGATCGCCTCCTCGAGCCATGCAGGTTTACCTGAAACTCATAGCTGAGACAGCAGGCGCGACAGATTCCACGACGTTGTGATTATACACCGCCACGCGCGCCATCTCTCCATCATCAATCATATCGCGGCCTAATATAAGGATCCGTAAGATTCAGAATGATGCGTCTCGGACTGTTTGTGGGTGATGAATATTGAATATTGAACTGTTCCGACTCACTGACTGGTTTAGAGCATATGTGGCTGTGGAGCAATGCGGCGCGCGCCACATTTTCTCGCTGGGGGGATCAGAAGGGGCGGCGGGTAGTACGAGACCGGTGCCGTCGTTGAGTACGGGGAGAGCGATGCCAGGCATGGTGGTTGGAGTTGCTTTACTTGCGTTCACAGTCACCGGGAACCGGGTGATCCGGCCCACGTGGCCTTCTTCAACACCGCCGTCTTCAACGACGAGCTCGGCACGATATGGCACAGCGGATATTAAGCCGCTTTCGGGTTCTCGTCCGTCGGATGCGCGGTCGACCTCCTTGTAACGCCCGCTTTATCCTTCCCCAACGCGCACCTCCGCCTGCCGCGTCGGACCTCCTTGGACTGCTGCCGTTGCAGGTCCAGGCCACAGGGATGCCCGAGCCTCCTTCCTTGCTCATCGTGGGATCCATTTTATTAGGCCTTCCAGCTGCCCTGTGGGCATACAAGGTTCATTACCACCTCCTCGACAAATGAACATAGCCATTGACGCGCGGGGGGGGGTTTAGTGTCTCATGATGGTCGTCTTCCAGCGCAAGATCATCTATATGGGTGCGTCTGGTTGACTCTTCTGTAGCTGACGCGATTGAATGAAGGAAATGGCCACTGAAGGGTATGCACCGCTGGGCGCACGCAAGGAACGCCTGGAAGACGTTCCTTCTCAGTACCTCCGAGGGATCGATTGCGAGGAGATAAAGATACATAATACCGACGACGAGGCACATCTTACTGGCCTTGTAGTCCGTCCAAAAGGCCAAAGCGAACCTCCAAAAGTCGTCGTGGTATACCTCCAAGGTGCGCGGCCGCATCTCAACGTCAAGGAATGTAACTCACAGCAACAACGGTGACGCTTCTCCAGGCAACGCAGGCAATCCACTCCACCGTCTTCCCATCTTCCAAAGCCTCCTCTCTGCCCTACGCCCGCCGCCATCAACCGTAATCCATCCCGGGAACACCGAAGCCGCCGCCGCCGCCGTGATCGCCGTCGCGCCGCGCTCCTACTGGACCTCCACTCCAAAGCGCCCCTCCCAGAAAGGCATCCTCTCCGACTACACCGCCGTGCTCAAATACACCGCCTCCCGCTTTCCCGACGCGCACATCATCCTCTACGGACACTCCCTCGGAGGCGCCATCGCGCTCTGCCTCCTCTCTCACCTCAAGGACCACGCTCCCCACCCACAATCCATCCCTGCCCCTGCCCCCGTCTCCGACAAGGTGAACATGGACACGGACACGACACGCATACGAGGACTCATCCTCGAGAACCCCTTCGCCTCCGTCCCCGGCATGCTCGTCGCCCTCTACCCGCAGCGCTGGGTCCCATACCGCCACCTCCAGTCGCTCGTGTGGGATCGGTGGGACGCGTTACGCGCTGTGCAGGCAGCCTGCGCCTCGCCCCAGCCGTCGCAGATAAAAGGGGAACGAGAAGGGGAGGGGGAGGGGACGGTGCTGACCCGCCTGGCGCAGAAGATGCTGGTGCTGGTGAGCGAGCACGACGAGGTCGTCCCACGCGAGATGGGCGCGCAACTCGTGCGCGCTGCAGTGCGGGGCAGCATCTCTCGGGATGCAGCGGCGGCGCGGGGCAGCCCCTCTCGCAGTGCATCGGCGGCGGGGGCGGGGGTGGCGCGGAAGGAGGGGACGAGGGGGACTCGGTTGGTCGTGATACCCGGCGCGCTCCATGAGGACGCGTGGAAAAGGCATGGGTGGGCGGAGGCTGTGCGGGCGTATGTCCGCGGGGTTGTGGAGGAGGAGGAGGGTGGGGAGGAGCTATGATGTGGGGTCGTGGAGATGGCCTTTGTCGAGTCCATGTGGTATTGGCATGGATGTGCGATTACACATACACAGCTGGGGTTGTGGTGGGTGGGTGGCGGCTTTTTGCGTCGTCCCGTTGTCTCCTACGGCTACGGCACGTAAACCTCTTATGGCGCATATAGTCAGAGTCTGGTGCGTGATCGAGAGACGGGAGATGATCGATGATCGATGATGGCTCAGCGCTCCGAGGCGGGAGACCGCCTACCGTCTGGCTTGACATTCCTTGCTCTGGAGGGCCGCACAGGGAGTACTAGTACGTGCAGCTGTTCTTGAATAATGAGCGATACTCGTCCAACTACACGACCGGTATTTACCCTCGAATGCGCAGTTTATCTCGACGCAGCGACCTCAAGTTGAAGGCCCCATACAACCCTGATACACCTTTGTCCACTGGCGCGACGCACGCTGTTCTGTCCTGGTGAGTTCAAAGTTCGAGTTGGTTCGAAGCCGACCCGCGGCCCGTCGTTGTCGTAGTGGATGGGACCGGGACCACCAGCACTGGTCGATCGGTATCCTTGGCGGAGATGGACGATCATCGATCATCGATCAGCAGAGTCTGTAGGTTGCTCTCCCCTCGAATGCTTGCATCCCTATAGCTGCCGGAGATCTGGAGTTGATTGGGAGTGAAGTTGTGATAGTAAAGCTCATCCACATCGACTTCTTTTCGACATCCGACAGACAAGTTTCCAGTTGTGGCATACTAATGTCCATGGCCAGCTGCAGCAACGTCGGGAGATTTGTCTCCCCAGTATGATTAGTATCCCCAGTCCTTCTCTAAAAGGTCCGGGCTTACTACAAAGTCAATGCTTAGTTCAGCGCTCAACATTCAACGTTCAACGTTCGACGTTTTGATAGGGTGCTCATGCGAACCAACGAAGATGTCGTCGTTGTGCATGGAGCCGCTCTTGGTCCTAGTCTTGGTCTTGTTAAGTGCAAGAGACCACGGACTATGGATTATGTCTTATTCTTACGACGCTGTCTATTAAAGGCGCCCTCACTGAGGGGTCATAACCTCGCCCGACGGCTCACGGCTCTACTCTCCTCCATGGTCTCCGCTCTCCGCGCTCCACCCAGTGGACCGTGACCACCGCCCCCGTCGACTTGTTGTCCTGTTTCCAAGGTCCTGAAAGCACACAATAGGGATGTTGTCGTATCTAGTAAGGGGAACTGCTGAAACACTCCAGAGGCAAAAGGAGCGCCTCGATTTTGAGTTTGAGCAGGGCGGAAGTAAGAACGAGGAGGGTATTAGACTGCAGCCGTTGAACGTTGGACGTTGAGCTCCCTCAACCAGAAAATGGGCACCTTGAAAGAACGCGATCGAGGACAGGTGTTTGTTCCCAACATACAGCTTGCGCTGGCGACTCTGTCACAGACCAGGAAATTTACAGAGAGATAATTGAGTCATGGTCTTGGTGGATCCGGGTTTCGATTAAAATAGACGCGAAAAAACGGGATTGCGATGCGACAACGTCGAGACCAATGTGACGAAAATAACTCATTGGGACCCGGGTTATCCGATAACCTCGCTCATAGGCGTCAGACCGACATTGTTCCTTGCTGGCAGACGATTGATTGCACCGAAAAGGGGATGGCATTCCAGCGAAATTCCCAGCGCAGTGGGAGGGATCAAACGATCGGAGGCTGTGCAGCAACGGTTGCCGAGTCATTCAGGCACGGCTAACGTTCCCACCGTCGGGCTGCGAGGCCTGCTCATCGTCGTCGTAAAACAACCTCCTCTTCTCCTCCTCCTCTCCCTCCTTCTCCTCTTCCGCCTCCTTTCACACTCACTGCGCCATCTGCAACGGAAGCTGCACCGCTGGTCACGCTGCAGCAGGAATCAATACCACAATTTCTCGAAATACCCATACTCCACAACTTTGGCGCCAAAAATCGACGACGTACATGCCTTCGTGGGAGGCCAAGGGAAAGGCGCGTGCGGTGGTCGAGCAGGAAGGCGATGGCGGGCCTGATGGGGTGGTCCTGCCTCTCCAGGTCACCGGCAGCGGTGTCTTTGACATGTGCGTCCAGCCAGCTTTTCCCCGCAGTTTTACTTGCTAACAGTCTCTCCAGCGCATACACAATCGAGGTCACTGTGGGCGCCAATGAGCAAAAAGTCTCTCTCCAGGTCGATACAGGCTCCTCCGATCTCGTATGCACGCGCCTCCTATTTTTTGGCCGTGCGCTGGCTGACTCTTTTTCTTACAGTGGATAACATCAAAATCATGTTCATCGTCTCTCTGTGGCCAGACGAACGGCCGTAACTACGATGCCAGCAGCTCAACGAGCACCGGCGTCAACTTTGACATCAATTACATACAAGGCGCCGTCTCCGGCCCCATCGTCTGGGACAAATTTGTCGTTGGTGGCTACAGCATCGAAAACCAAGCGCTCGGTGCGTTGTTCTCCCCTTCCACCTCTCTCACCCATTAATCTCCTCACAGCCGCGGCGGACACCGTCGTCTCCGAGCCCCTTTCGCCCCTCTTCTCCGGCATCCTCGGCCTCGCCCTCCCCCTCAACAGCATCATCGCCGAACGCATCCCCCCCGTCACCACCAACACCCCGGACGGCGCCGCCTGGGCGTCCAACCTCTTCTCCATAACCCCGACCACATCCGCCCCCTCCGCGCGCTTCCTCTCCCTCTCCCTCTCCCGCCCCGGCTCCAGCGCCATCCCCGCCCTCCTCGGCATCGGCCGCCACCCCGCCTTCATCTCGGACCCCACCCAAGTCCGCTACGCCAGCCTGGTCAGCGAACGCATGGGCACGCTGTTCTGGAAGGTCGGCGTCAGAGCGATCTCGGTGTGGGTGGATGGGGAGGAGAAGCCCGTCGAGCTTGGGAGGAGCAATACCGGATCCGTCTTCCCCAGCGCGGTGCTGGACAGCGGGGTCCCGCTCATCCTCACCACCACGCAGCTCGCTAACGCCATCTATGGCGCTATAGGCGTCTCCCCTGCCAGCGACGGACAATGTACGTTCCCCCGTCCCTCCTCCTGTTTTATCGCACGTGCCTCTGATTCGTATACATACATACATGCATAAAAGACTACGTCCCGTGCACGACTCCGCTCAATCTCACTATAACCCTCGACGACCGCCCGCCCTTCCCCCTGCACCCCTTGGACCTAACAGCAGAGCCACCGCGGGACAACCAAGCCCAGTTCTGCATCGGGCTCATCCAGCCCGCCGACGCCGTCCTCCTCGCCCCACAAAGCTCGCCCATAGGAGACCTCATCCTCGGCGTCCCATTCCTTAGGAACGTGTATTCGGTCATGGCGTATACGCCGCCCTCGGCGGCGGATGGGTCCTTTACCCCCTCCCCTTCCTCCCCTGATGGAGATGTGGATGCAGAAGGACAAGGAGGGGCACAAGGACAAGCGAGCATGATCCGACCCCGCCTCGGGCTGATGGGCCTGACAGACCCGGAAACGGCGCTGGCAGAGTTCCATACGGTGCGTGTGCTGAACCAGCCTATCTCCTCCGGGTCGTCCACCGGCAACGGGGGGGGTTCCTCCATGCCTGGCTCCAACTCCGGTGGCGCGGTGGGCGCGGGGGGCGGTGGCGGGGCGGCGAAGGAGGGGAAGGGGGGCTTGAGTGTGGGGATTGCGGTGCTGGTGGGGTTGTTGGGATTCTTTGCGCTGTGCTTGGCGCTGTTTGGGGTTAGGTGGTGGTTCTTCCGCCGGCGCGCGGCTGCTGCTGGTTCCTCTTCTGCTTTAGATTTGGGTGATAATGAAGGCGGGGATGGGGGTGCAAGGAAGGGAAGGGGAAGGGGAAGGGATGGGGACGGGGGGCTGCGGGGGGTGTTGATGGAGAAGGAGGGCGGGTATGGGTATGCGCTCGCTGCTGCCACCACCACGACGACGACGCGGGGGAGCCGGGACTCGAACTCGAACTCGAATTCGAAGATGAAGTCGTCGGTGTATGGGCTGGGGATGGAAGAGGGGGATGTGTTTAGGACGTTGCGGTATGAGCCGTATATGCAGGATCATGGGCTTGTGGATCTTACCGGCACCGGCACCGGCACCGGCGCGGGTGTGGGTGTGGGTGTGGGTGCGGGGAGGGGTGTGGGGGGGAAGGGGAGGCGTGGTTCAGGATTGGAGGATGAGGGGAGGGAGATGGGATACCGCCGTGGGGTTACGAAAGAGGGAGAGGACGGTGGTGATGACGATGACGCGTGGGATCCCCGCACAGGGACGCGGTGGGGCTGGGGCGCGGGCGATGAGACGCTCGTTGGCGGTGGCGGTCGTCGGCACGTGCGGAATGAGAAGGAGAAGGAGAAGGAGTATCCGCCGCTGACGCACACGCACACGCACACGCACGAGCGTGGGCTGAGCGTGGGTGTGCCTCTGCTGCATGAGATGGAGCCGGACCCGCACCACGAGCACGAGCACCGCGGTGCAGATGAGTTTGGAGTTGTCGCGCGGCGTCCTGAACCCAAACCCATAGCGGGAGATGAGGATTCTGAATATTCCGACGAGGGCGCGGGGACGCGGACGAGCATGGCGGGCGTGGGCACTGCTGCGCGCGGCGGCGGTGGCGGCGGCGGCAAGTTTGGGCTCGGGGTCGGGGTCGGGGTCGGGGTCGGGGTCGGGGTCGGGGCGTGGGGGGTGGACGCGCATGCGCATGCGCGCGATGCTAATGGGACGACGACGACGAGTAGTAGTGGGGCGGAGAGTGAGGTTGTGTTTCGAAGGATGTCGGGGAAGGGGTTGGCGATGGGGTTGGGATGATTGGGATGATTGGATTGGGATTGGGATTAGGGTGGAAAGGGCATTTTTGAAGGAAGCATGTCATGATTGGTTGACTCGAGGCCCTCTGACACTGACGCTGGGCTGGGTCTTCTTGGTTCCTTGGTTCCAAGTTGCTGCTCCTGGGCATCCGGAGTAATCCATAATCCACCATGCCTCGTTCGGTGTCGCGCGCGCGCTGTCTCACCTCACCCACTCTCCCACTCTCCGACATCTGTTTGCTTGCTTGCTTGCTGACGACGACGACGACGATGACCTCCCTCCCCTGCTGCACACTCCACATGACTCCTCGCACGCCTTTCATTGTATTGTACATATATCGACGACATTGACATCATACGCTCGTTACGGACTTCATCACATCACTTACATCCTCACCCGTCCCCTCACTTTGCTCCCCCCCCCCCCCCAATGATACCGTATATCGTACACCGTGCCCTCCAAGACGCATATCTGACTCTCACTCTCCTTCTCCGGTTCTGGTTCAGGTTCTGGTTCCGCTTTCCGTTCGCTTTCATTCATACACTTCGATATCTTTCCTTTCCTTTCCTTTCCTTTCCTTTCCTTTCTGTTCTTTTTTCTTCGTTTCTGATGATTGAGACGACGACTCCCGACTCGGATGCACATTTTGATATATATATACAGTATATACCTCGACCTAAATTACTTACTCGACGATCCAAGTCCTCGCTCGATCCGATCTCGCTTGAAGAAGAAGCTGCTTGAAGATTCAAATTCAAATTGCCAGGGGGCGGCCGAGGTGTGTGAAATGACAGCTGCATGAATCTGCCCGCGTCAATAGTGTGAGTTATGCATGAATCGTGTGTGGCGGCGCCGCCCGCTCGTATGGGTGGATGTATAATGCAAGGTGCATGCATGCATCATGCATGAAGTGCCGGCGCGTTGGGGATTGCGCATCGTTCTCGTTCTCGTTCAGGTTGAGGTCGTGCGACTGCAAGGCGCCCGTCGTCGTTTCCGAAGCCGATATAGGACCTGAGCGGCTATGTACGTACGTGAGCAGAAGTTGAGGGCGCCGACATGGTCAGAGCTCGCTGCGCCAAGTATGGTTCGAGGTCGAGGTGTCTCCCGCCGCCCGCGTGGTCGAGAGATAACTTGAACTATATGCTAGTTGTCTTGCTGACGGCAAGGGTCCCAGAGGATAGCCAGAGGATAGGCGTTTATCCTGGACCCTGGGCCCTGGACCCTGTAACGTGTGTTATGTGTTATGTGTTACTTACGCGGACATGGGGACGACGCCACGGCAAATGCGCCCCCATATGCATGAGTGGTGCAGTATGCAGTAAAGTTGATGCAAACCCGCTGGCAATGACATATACTGTGCTGGAACGCAAGCTAGGATTGCATAGACGCCGTTCGAGGACGAGAAGGAGATGTAGTTGATGACGAGTGCGTCAATGGGCTACAACGGTTTAGGGTTACTTAAGGGGAATAAGTTGGAACAGGGTGGGAGCGGTGCCGGCTCTAGATCTCGCCCATTTCGCAGCTCTATGTAGGCTCGACGTAGGTCAAAGCGTGGCCATCCGCGTCCGCGTCCCAGGCCCCAGGCCCCAGGCCCCAGGCCCCAGGCCCCAGACCCCAGGCGCCAAGGCCAAACGGGAAGGGTCACGTTCAAGGCAAGGTTGCAGATGTGAAGGGACTATTCGGAACGCGCCTTTGTGGTGTGTCATTGGAGGGGTCGACTGGCTAGGGCTTGCTGGATACATAGTAAGGGAGTACGGACCGCCCGTTAAGTATTCAGAGATCAATGATCATCGATCAGGCTGCCCCGGGCCGCGCTCCTGAGAATGAATAGGAAAGAAAGTCGGCGGCCGGCACCAGATAAGTGACCTACTCGCGGACTCGGATGTCATCGTCGGGGGGGGGGGGGGGGGGGGGCTTCGTGTATTCCGACGATGTGTCATGTTGTTCGTCAAAGTTGAATGAGCAAAGTATAGAGCGGAAAACCAATCCCAGGAGTTGTTGTACGAAGGGCGTGCGTAAGTAGATGGGATGATGGCGCACGAAGTTGGCTAGCCTTCCGAACTGGGGGAACGACAGAGGTTTAGAGTCCAGATTCCAGCTTCCAGATACGGGGAAGTTGATGATGAAAAAGGCCCCCCCCTACGAATGCGGATCCCAAGTAACCCTGTAGGGTAAACGCAAATGCGAAGGACGGACAGAACAGAGACATAGACATAGAAAAATGCGAGCGAGCGTGGGGGGGGATAAAGGTTCGAAATCTGAAGAAGGCTGACAAGATATTGTCGTTCGTCCGACGTCGCGACTGCCTCCCGTTCTAGAGAATGGAGTAACGAGTAACGAGTAACGTCTGACAATACCCTGTTCTGTCGAGGAAAGAGTAAATAGTTCCTTCCCCAAGCGTACCAATCACATCGCTCCACTAGGGCGTCGCCTCTGCGAGATTATCATCCAAATTGAAAATGGTGCAGCCATTCTAGATTTGTGAAATGGCCAGCGAAGAGCGGCAAGCATACTAGCATGGCATGGCATGGCTTGGATTGGATTGGTAATGGCACTGGACCGTCAACGGAGACTCGAGTCTCTAAAGTCCCATCCCAATGCGCCATGCCGGGTGTCTAGCCCACCATGACGCTGCAGCACGCGTGCTCTGGGGATCGTGATCCGGGACATGTCAGCGTGGGGCGGGGTGAACACGAAATACGGTACTTCAGAAGGGTTCCGGAGAAGCATGGGCAGCGCAGGCAGCGTGAGCATGAGGTAGACTAAGGATGTGTGAATGTGTATGGGTCGGGTTTAGGCGTGTGGGAATTGGATGATGGATGGATGGAACACTCTGAATCGCCCTGGGGAGTTGATAAGTATATTCTTTTCGATAAGATAAGTGTGCATGGACAATGGACAATGGCGTGGGGGGTTAGCACAGGGTGGAAGGATGAGAAACGGAGAAGAAAGAGGCATGGTAACTACTATAAGCTAGATCCGTAGATGGAAGATCGCACGGGAGATTTTGGGTTTGGCGCTTCAGCTGCGCTTGGAGCTTTGCGCTGTTCGCTGTTTGCGGATGTTGTCGTCGTCCTTTAGCTTGACCGCTCTAGCGCAAGGGTCGGCAGCGGGGCGGAGGAGAGCGTTGACTGAGAGACCCATGGAAGTGGAATAGATTCAACGACGGCAACACGAGAAGAGCTCTGTGTGCAGTCAAAGCAAAGAAAGACACATGAAGGGAAATGCGCGGACTCGCAGTTAGAAACCTGTACCAGATGCTCTCGAAGCCGAGTGGTGAATGGTTCGTCACGAAAACACGACGTACATTTCTCCTGCGAAATGGACCTGACACAGGAGACGACAAGGCAGGATGACGAAGAGCTGCAACGGCCAGTTGATGAGAACACAGATGCAAAAGCAGAGCACAGACAGTCCGGACGCCTTGTACCAGACACCTCCCAGGCCTCGTCATCGCGATTCCGCATGGGCATTTGTGCTTGAAATTCCGTATTTTGGGCTATTCTGCACGCGCCATGCCGTTGAAAAATACACCGAAAAAAAAACCCGGGAAAGGATAATGCAAGAAAAGGATAAGCAAGAACTTGATGAATCACCAACGCCACCTCGTGAACTCCGTCAACAGGCTTCGGATTTTCCCATCAACGAGTAAAGCTTTTTCCCACAAAACAGCCGCCATGTTTCGTTGCGGCGGCGTTACTGTCTCCCTGCAACGCGAGGGATGGCACAGAATTGAGCGGCCACTGGCCCGTTCTGTGACACACGCGAGGCTTTGTACATGTGTGGCAGCACCTTTGGAAAATTCCCATTCAACGACTAGCTCGCCGTGCACGCAGGGCAGGCACTCCCCGTTTCCCAATTCGTTTCGATATCCGTGATACCCTTCTCGTGTTCTCGTAGACTGCGATTGCGATGGCGATGGAGGCTGCAGAGCTCGCCCGGTGGACCCGGTTCGCGGCCAAGGGCGGGATTGGCAAGTGTACCGCGATCTGTGACTGCGTTGCAGAGAATGCGGATGATCTTATGTTTTTAAAGGTGAGTTTGAGGCGTAATCTAGACTTGATATGTGCTCAACGGCAGCTAGGATGATGAAATCACGGTGTTGATGCAGCTCACCGAGCCACAGGGCGTGTATCTTGTAAGTGTATCCGACTTTGTGAGCTCACCGCAGTGGTCACTTACGGTATGACTTAGGGTTATTGCGAAGGCGTCGTTGGCAGGTTCAGCGGGAGCAATGTCCATTTCCATTCGAAACTCAAGAAACCGGTCATGGCCAAACGATCATCTGTTACCGCGCAGAGCCAAGGCAAATCACCGACGCCACCTCACGGCTTCAAAGCACCCTCTCCTATGCCAAGCGACTCTCCCGTGCCCTCACTCTCTGGTTCGAGGCGGACGAGGGTCTCGCTCGACAAACATGTGTCTGCTTCCATCTCGTCGTTCGTTTCTTCGGACCAGGTGCCTGTCGTTGGCCCGTTGGGGAGGTCTAGAGCGAGCTACGGCTCAAGTAGGAGTCGGAGCTCAATTAGGCAGGAGCAGAGCGACGGTGAAAGCGCACGGGAAAAGGAGCGGGTATCGTCGCCACCTCAAGCAGCGCTATCACACGCCCCCTCTCTTGTGTCGTCGCCCTCTACGTCGACTACGGGCACCCTCGTCGACGGCTCCTCCCCAAATTCCATTACACGCACATCCCTCCTGCAGACATCGCCCCCGAGGACTGCTTACTCCTCCCCCTCATACAACTCCTCTCGCCATGCCTCCCTCCTCTCGTCCTACTCCCAAGCCACTTTCAATGAAGACGACGCTGACAGCACCTACCACGCGGAAAATACCACCTCTACCGCTTCTCCGCGTCCCGAGCCTACATCACCACCCTCCTCACCCTTAACCGCCATCACCACCACCCCCAATGCCAGCACCAGACTCCCCTCGCCTCCCTCCTCGACCCCCCTCGACACCTCCACAAGCACTCGCTTTGACGACAATTCGCGCATCTCCCTCGCGCTCTCTGACGGCGAAGTCGGCATCGGCCTCTCCCTGTTGCAAGACCTCGCAGAGGGCGGGTCCTACGACGGGTGGTCCGATTCCGACTCGGACGAGCAGGTCATGGGGCGCCGGGAGAGCGTCAGGAGGGTTGGGAGCAAAAGGCGGGGGTCGGCACTCGGTAGTCGTGTTGCTGGTTTGCGCGCAGGGGACACGACTAGGCTGGGCGTGTGGAGGAAGAGCATTAGGGAGAGCGTGATAAGCGAGGGGAGCAAGTACAGCAACAGCAGCGAAGGGGACAGCGACAGCGGGTTGGGGTACGAGGACACCGAGACGGGACACGGCGCCCGCACTGGCACCGGCACTGGCACACTTGACGCGGAGGACGAGCTCGAGGCGGACATCACACAGACGCAGCGGGCGTTCCTCAACCTCGATGCTACCCCCGCCCCCTCTTCATCCTTCACCAACCGCAACTCCAGCCCCCGATCCCCCCCTCCTTCGTCTCCTCCCCGCCTGCCCAACAGCTCTCCTTCCCACCCATCGCCCCGCTCTCCCCCTCCCGCTCCCGCTTCATCACCACGCACCCCCTTCCCCTCCCGCTCCCGCTCTCACTGCAGCAGACCCAAATCCAAGGCCCCGCCAAAGGCGAAGACTACGAATACGAGTTCCCGCCTCCCCCCACACACACCCCGCGCCTCTCGCAACACTCCTTTGCCAGCAGCTCCTTCCCCATGAGCCCTCCCCCGCCCCCGCACGAACCCATGGCCGTGGCCGCCCCGCTCGACGACCCCGCCCCCGTCCCCTTCCCCTTCCCCTTCCCAGACGACGACGCGCACCTGGAACGCACGCGCCGCCCCTCCCTCGCGCCCTCCGCCATGTCCGCGGCGTCCTCCTCCGACTGGGAGGGCGCAGCAGCGGCGGATATATACGACGACTACCGCTACTCGCGCTACTCGGTCGCCAGCGCGCGCACGACGGGCACCGCCGCGTCGTCGTCTTCAGCGCGGCGCGGGTCTGCGAGCTCCAAGTTTAGCGTTGCTGGTGCAGGGGGTTCGGGTGGAGGTGGAGGTGGAGGTGTGAGTGGGGCAGGGTCAGGGGCAGGGACGGGGGCAGGGGAGTGGAGCAGTGTACCGCCGTTTGTGGATGATCCTGAGGCGAGGTCGCGCGCGGATTCGGGTGCGGGGTCGATAGGGATGGGGATGGGGATGTCGAGGCCGAGCGTGGATTCGGTGATGGGGCAGACGAGACCTAGCGTGGAGCAGCAGCAGCAGCAGCAGCAGCCGCAACAGCGCACGCGTTCGAGGTCGAATGCGACGGCGGGGTTCAAGCCTTTGGTCGGCTTGGTGTCCTCACCACCACCGCCACCGCCGCCGCCGCCGCCGCAGCCACTGGAGACGGAGTCGAAGCGCACTCGCCCGGTGGGGCATAGGGAGATGGAGTCGGTGGGCGGGGGGTCGGAGAGCGACGACGTGTCGGTGTACACCCAGTCCAGCATGAGCATGGGGAAGCCCTCCCCGCGCGCGGACGCCGACGCCTCGTTCGGTGCCGGCACCACCACCACCACCAGCAGTGTCCCGCCGTCTCCGCTGCACCATGAATTTACGAGATCCACCGGCGCTGCGGGGAACGGGAACAGGCCTGCGCCTCTCACGTTTACCGGCCCGCATGCTGCGTCGTCGCAGGACCAGGACCAGGACCAGCAACAGCAACAGCAACAGCGCCACCAGCAGGAGAAGGGCAAGGTGCGCTCGCCTCTGCTGCACACGACCTGGGGGTCCCCGCTCTCCTCGCCCACGCCCCATACCACCACGCACACGCACGCGCACGCGCAGTTCGCCTCCGCATCGGCACCTCTGAGCGGGCCACGTGCGACGCCGCCGTCCTCGGCCGCGTCGAACACGGGGTATACTGGCACAGGGGAAGGCTTTAGCGGCGGAGGCGGGGGCGGGGGCGGGATGCCTGCCAGCGCGACGTACTTTCCGGTCCTGGGTGGTGGCGGTGGTGGTAATGGCACGGAGGACGGAGGAGCGGGAGGCATGGCGTCTGCGATGCGCCACCGGATTGAAGTTGAGCGGAAGCCGTCTGTTGCGGAGAGTGTTGTGGAGGTGCATGAGCAGGAGGGCGTGGGCGTGGGTATGGGTATAGGTATAGGTATGGGTATGGAGAGGCGGATTGTGGTGGAGGATGACGAGGATGAGATTGTGATTGGCCAGGATGTGTCGTTTGGTTCGGTGTTGGGTGGAGGGCTAAGGGAGGGAGAGCTGGAGCTGGGACAGGACGTGGACGTGGACGTGGACGAGTCGATGGATTCGACGATCACGATGGGGAGCACCCGTCTTGGGATGGGGATGGCGCTGCACGACGCGCCCTCGATTTCGTCGTCGCCCGAGCCGGAGCCTGAGATGGTGGCAATGGGAAGGCTGGCACCGCTTGTTGTTGCGAATCCGAATCGTACGCCCAGTCTGTCGGAGGGTGAGGAGGAGAATGAAAAGGACGCATTGAGGAAGGATGCAGAATCTGTTACGCCGTCAACCCCGCTCTCGCAGGCACATGCGTTTCCTCCAACGACAACGACGACTTCGTCGCCGCCACCACCACCAGCGTACAGCACCTTACGTCCGCCCAAATCGTCTCCCTCACCTGCCCCCTCGCACCTCCGCCCATCGCTTTCAGAGCTGCGTGGTATCCAGCCTGGTCAGGAACAAGGCCAAAGACGATCTCTCTTCCTTCCCCACCCCAACGCCCCCAAAGCGCCCTCTGCACACTCCCCGGGCCCCATGTACATCGCCCAACAGCAGCCCCCGCCGCCCCAACCCAACACGCAGCAGACGCGCGGCGGCGTCATGCAGACGCTCCGCATGGCACTTGCCGGCCAGGGCCCCCCGCAAGGCCCGCGAGGACGGGGCCCCACGATCTACGGGATCATGTCGGCGGACTTGAGCGCTGCGACGGGGCCTGTGCTTGTGCACTTCAGCCTGACGCCCCCGCCGGCGACGGCCCCTCCTCCCGGATCCGTCCCGTCGCCTGTCCTCCCTGTTGTTCCGATCCCGGCGTTGAGCGTGACGGGCCCGCTGCCGCAGATTGTGGCGCCGGTCCCGGTGCAGGCGGTGAGGAGGGTGGGGTCGATGGCGAGTCTGGATGCGGCGGCGGCGGCGGTGGCAGAGGCGGAGCCCCCGCCGAGTAGGGCGAGCGGCGGTGGCGTCATCCCGAGAGCCAACTTTTTCCCCAAGGCGGGCGGCGTCAGACCTCGCTCGAGGAGCTTTTCGGGTTTCCAGAGTACGACTGCGGAGATTCGATTGCCTTTGCAACGAAGGTGTGTACTCCTCCGTATTTGCAGGTTCCCGTCGATTTTGACGCGTGGTTTGGTGTGATAGCCGCGAGGAAGGTAGCCAGCCCGTTGAAATGCCGTCTGCGAGTGAGATGAAGCGTGCCTTGTCCCCCATCATTTTATCACCCGCGACTCAGTTGTCGTCCTCGCCAACGAAGCCTTCGCCTCTCAGGATATCGTCACCTCTTTCAAGAACGCAGGAGAACGGCCCTGGCAGTCGATCGTTTAAGCCTACCAACAGTCCTCTGGCGCAGCTTTCTTCGAGTTTGCCTGGCCAACAACCGGCTTCTGCGCCGTCCTCCCCGACATACGCAACGGTGAACCGACCTGTACAGCAGCTTAGGCAGTTTGCGTCAAGATCAACCCTAAACGATGCACCCGCTCAGCGCCCTATTCCACGCACCCGCGCGGCTCTTCCGGGAGGCAGCATTAGCGATGCCGCCTCGCCTCCAATCCAGCCCTCGCCCGTCCAAGTTCCGGAAGCCCGTGCCCGCCCCTCAGTTGATACAGACGCCATGTCTGTGCACAGCACGCGCTCAAACCTCGTATCACCACCTCCGACACTCGGACGCCAAAATTCCCTGCGGTCGAAGCTCTCCCTGCCCAATCTGCGGCGCAACCTTGGCCGCCAGGACGAGTCCTCCCCCAGTGTTCCTCCGGACTCCCCCGTGGTGGACGGCGATACGCTCCAGGTCCAGGATATGGACTTTGAGCTCGTGCGGCCCAACATTGCCCAGTTCCAGGCGGCGCGTGGTAGCGAAGACTCGGGTGTCATGGGACGCGACGGGTCCGTAGACGCGCGGCAGGACGCCAATTTCCTACGAGCCGCCAGCCCTGCCATATCTCTGGTTGTGCCCCGTTCGCCCACGGTCGTCTCAGACAGCTCCTCGGGCATGTGGCAGCCTGTCCGAGCATCCCCGCAGCCGCGAGGGACGGAGTCAGAGTCCTCGATGGACGCACACCGGCAGCGCGAGCTGAAATGGATGTCGATCATGGGATCTGTCTCGCCTGCGCAGTCGAGGAAGAACAAGAAGGTCAAGAAGCTTTTGTTTGATGGTGTTCCGTCGTCTGTGCGGTATCTGGTTTGGTCGCATCTGACTGATGGAAAGGCGCGTTGCGTGCCGGGGGTGTATACCCAGCTTGGAGGACGGGGTCGCGTGCCTGCGCTTGCTGATGTCGCGAAGGACGTGCAGAGGTGCTTTGCGGACCACCCGCAGCTTCAGAGCACGCAAGGTCCCGTCCTTTCGCTGCTACAAGCGTATCTGACGATGGTCCCGGATGTCCAGTACACGACCGGTACGTACTTTGGTTTTTTTTTTTTTTTTTTTCACTGTGCAGGCATCCCTCGATACTGATATGCCAATAGGCTTGACGCTCATTGCTGGCCAACTGCTTCTCCTGGCACCTGAGGAAGATGCTTTCTGGATTTTCGTTTCCATCATGGATACTCACATTCGCCCGTACTTTTACTCAACGCCCACCCAACTCGACGTCGACGCGTCGCTCTTCAGCCGCGCTCTGGAAAGCATCGACCCCTCACTTGCCAAGAAAATGTTTACGGACTTTGCGATCTCGCCCAGTTCAATATGCCGCCCTTGGTGCGCATGATTACTCTTGTTTTTTCTCTGCTTGAATTGCGCTTACCGACTCCTCAGGTTTACATCTCTCTTCGTCGGGAGCCTCCCCCCTGATTACCTGAACCGGGTCTGGGACATTTTTCTGTTTGAAGGTTCGCACTTTCCCCCTGTATAGACGATCTGTTAAACTGAACGCACGCCCCTCCAGGTGTCCCATTCCTCTTTCGCGTGGCGCTCGCGCTGGTCTCGTGCTGCCGCCGTCAAATCCTCGATTCCATCTCAGCCGATTCCGTGCTCGGTGCTCTCCTCCGTCCCGCCGCGGCCTTCCTCCCCTCGAGCCCCGAGGCCCTCGTCACTCTCGCGTTGGCGCTCAAGCTCAAGGACGACGACATCCGCAAGCAGCGCGTGAAGCTTGAAGCGCAGGTGAAGCGCCAGACGCAGCAGGCGCCTCGCGCCACGCCCGGCTCGATCTCCCTTCCACGGACCTAGGTTCTTTTCCCCTGTCATTTCCTCGTTCCACTGCACCCTATTCAGTATTGTATACCTCCCCATCCATTTACACGACACGCTATGCTATGCCATGCTATCCGCACCCAATCGAATCTCACATTTTATTCACCATACCTTACCTGTCTCCCTTCCCTTCGTTCCATCTCTCTTCATGACGTTGCTCACTTTCGAATATCTATTATATATATACGCTTAGGCTGTTTCCATCCTTGCTTGCTTATGGGCGCTCTGTGAATTTGCAAATATAATGGGAGTTCATGTGTTCGCCCTCGTGAGTTCAGCGACGCGACGTGGATTTGATTCGCCCTCGATTGTCGGCCCTGGGCGGGCTCGTCGACGTCCAACAAAAAATGACGATAGGATTTACACGGGCGCTGCTCCTTCCCTTCCTGTTGCGTACGCTCTCTAAGCATTCTTCTCTCAGACACTAGTACCTGCCCAGCCTCTCCCTTCTCATGTTCGTATTAGAGAAAGAATTGAAAATTTCAGGATCCATGGTCGAGCATGTGGCCATTTTTTCCCAGCGCGACAACTTCAAGGAGATTGGTATAGTCGTCACATTGGAGAGATGGCTCGTGTGGCGGTATATGTATAATCATAACGTCGTGGAATCTGTTGCCGGGGCGCCTCAGCTGGCTTTTAGCCTTTTGGCTCAACTCGACATGAGCTACAGGTAAACCTGCATGGCTCGAGGAGGCGATCAACGATGGGATTTCCAGAGCGTTTGGCCCTCGACCTGGCGAAGCCGTGAACCCGGTGGAAGGGCTGCCCGCTCCCATCAAGATATCTCTTGCTGCCATCCAGCGCTTGAACTTGAACACCATTGGGAGATCCCTTCTTCTCGACTCCTTCCAAGCATTCCAAGCTTTCCATCCAAACACTCATGCTTGTCAGATGCGCAACCTCCTTTTTTCGTCCTCGGGAACAGATACACTGGAGGTTGTACCTTTTCAGGATGGGGAGGATTGTAAGGGCGCCTGCAGGGGCGGGCCTTCACTGGGTTCGGCTTAGATTGTTCACGCAGTAGACAGGGTAACAATATCTTCGTTGCGCGGGGGAAAGAGTCAGTCTACGGCGTGTAAGTAAATCAATGGGGAAGAACCGACCTTCGTTGCGCGGGGGAAAGAGTAAGGGCAACGAAGGGGGAGGGAGATTAATGAATGAAATGAAAGGGTTCTTAGGATGAGTAATCAAGGAAGTAAAGCGTACGAAAGGGAATGGTTGATACCTAAATGTAAGTGTATGGCTTCTTGTCCGAGGGGCCTGTGTGGCCCCGAGGGGAGTGTGTTGAAGGTAGTATTGTAGCCGAGTGTAGCTACACTCGGCTAAATGATCATGTGACTTGGAGTGGTGAGCTCGATGCGCCATCAGCGCGTGGCGGGCTTACACCCCTCCCCGCCCAAAAAAATCCGGCGTCTCTCAGACATCGGTGCCGTTTTCTGCCTCCCAAATGTCAAGGGCCTCGGTGTCCTCGACCATCCTGCCTGGGAGCCACTCATCGTGGTCGCGGTCATATCCAACCCACCGGACGAGGTATTGTTTGCCGCGACCGCGGCGGCGTGCATCGACGATCTTGTCGATCATGTTTTCTTCCGTGCCATCCTCGGTCACGACGGCCCCAGGTCTGGTGAATTCACGGTCAGGAAAGAGGGTGGCGTCGTTGGGGATGAAAGGCTTGAGGAGGCTTGCATGGAAGCCTGGGAAGGTCTTCGAGTCATTCGGGAGGCGTAGGGTATACTCGGAGCGCTCGGGGAAGGCCTTCATGATGGTGTAGGGTCCGTCGTGTCGCGGCATGAATTTAGCAACACGTTTCTTGCCTTTTCGCTTGTAGTTCCGACGCCTGTTCTCCGTTGATAGCATGACCAGGTCACCTTCCTTGTAAATTACCTCCGGGGCGCGGTGCTCGTTGGCATGGTATGCTTGTCGGATCTTTGCAGCAAGCAAATTGTCCTGTGCCTCCTTCACGTCCAGTTCTAGACGCTTGAGGATGTCATGAGCCCCGACTTCGGCAGGTGTGGCATTGGGGGCAAGCGGCGCAAGGGGTGGAATGATTCTGGGGGAGCGGCCTGTCTTCAGCTGAAATCCCGAGAACCCGGTGGACGCGTTCACTGTGTTCATGATTGCGAAGCGCACCCGCGGCAGTTTGGATAGCCAACCACGTTGGTTGTTGTCGACATGGTAGCGGATTGCCTGGTTAAGGGTTTTGTTCGTGCGTTCACTGGAACCGTCTGTCTGCGGGTGATAGGCGGTGGACATCTTCAGCTTGACACCAGTGAGTTTGTGTAGCGCCTCCCAGAGTTCGGCAGTGAACAAGGCATCGCGGTCGCTGATGATGTGCAGCATGAGCCCATTCTCACAGTACCATTCATTAAAAATGACGACAGCGATTTCGGCGGCGGTGTTCGATGAGTGGACTCCGGCAAGACGCACGTCGGCACCGAGGAGGTCCGTCATTGTCAAGATCATGTCTTTGCCTTCTTCTTCAGGCAGTGGCCCGACGAAGTCCAGTGCGACGGCATCGAAACGGGCGTCGGGTACTGGGAGGGGATGTAGGGGCCCGGTCGGTTTCGAAGTGCGGCTCTTATTCCTCTGGCAAGGTGAGCACGATGGGATGTAAGCTTGCTCCAAGTCTCGACGCATGTTGGGCCAGTAGTACGAGTCCCGGAGTGCTTCATAGCTTTTGTCGAAACCGAAGTGGCCCAGCGTGTCGTGAGCGAGGTTGTACAGCAGTTCTCGGACTCGGGGAATTTTAGGGATGAGGAGGCGGCGCCCCACGTACAGGAGATCGTTTTCCTCACGGGCGCCAGTGATGCTGCCTGCCTCTATGTCCTTGCGGAGCTGTTTGGCAAACTCGTCAACCTTGTAGCCGGCGATTATCTCGTCGAGTAGTTCCTTATGCACCGAGATGTCCAAGGTAGCGAGCCCGGCAGTTACGGCTTGTGGGTTCCGCGTCCATGCCAGGGCGCAGGCGGCAAATAAAGGGCTGGGGGGCTCATCTGGCATGCGGGATAGAGCATCGGCTGCCGTGTTGTCCTCACCTCGGATATATGTGATGGAAAAGTCAAAGTCGGCGAGGTAAGTAGACCACCTCATCTGTCGGCGAGACATCTCCTTCTGCGACTGGAAATACTCCAGTGTGCGGTGGTCTGTAAAAACCTCGAACTTGATCCCTAGGAGGCTCGTTCGCCATTTCTTGAGCGCTTTCACGATGGCTAGGAGTTCCTTCTCATGTACGGGATAGTTCTTTTCGGCAGCATTGAGTTGATAAGAATCGAAGGCAACTGGGCGCGCCGTTTCCCAAGTCTCTCCAAAACTTAGGACGGCGCCGGTGCGACGCTCGCTGGCGTCAGTCGTGACATAAACTTTGCGTGTTGTATCCTCGTAGTTGATCACCGTGAGGCAACCAGCGCCTGTGACGATCTGCTTAATGGCGTCGAAGGCGGCTTGATGTTCAGAGGTCCATGGCGGGAATTTAATGTCGCATTCCTTGGAGGTGAGTGGTGTGAGGACGCTTGTGTGCTCTGCGAGGGCAGGAAGGAAGGCTGCAATGTAACGCGTGAGCCCCAGGAAACCTCTGACATTGGTGGCGGTTTCTGGTTGCGGCCAGCGCAGGATACGGTCAATTTTTTGTGGGTCGGCCGTTATCCCTTGCGCAGAGATCTTGTGTCCTAAAAAGGAAATCTCTGTGGCGAAGAGGACCGTCTTGGTGGCATTGCAGTAGAGTCCTGCCTTGCGTAGTGCCTCGAGCACCTTGACCACATTAGTCTCATGTTCAGCGAGGGATGAGGACCAGATAACTATGTCGTCGAGGTACACATGGCAAATCTTGCCGATGTGTTCTCGTAGGGCGTCGGTCATGCGGCGTTGGTGTGTTGATGGCGCATTGCATCCTCCCATGGGCATGACAGTCCACTCGTAGAGACCCCATGGTGTACGGACAGCTGTCAAATGGATGTCGTCGGGGTGCATACGCGTCTGGAAAAAGGAGTTTGTCATATCGATTTTCCCAAATATAGTTCCACCTCCGCACGCCGATAGA
Source organism: Tricholomella constricta (assembly GCA_013368375.1). Lineage (NCBI taxonomy): Eukaryota > Fungi > Basidiomycota > Agaricomycetes > Agaricales > Lyophyllaceae > Tricholomella > Tricholomella constricta. The sequence goes on from JAACJP010000059.1 coordinate 186,713, forward strand.
ATGTCGTCGACCCGGGGAAGGGGGTAGTTATCACGAATGGTGTTGCCGTTAAGTTCTCGGTAGTCGTTGACCCAACGTGGAGGAACAGTGAGATCGGGTACCCCATTCTTGTACTTAGGGACACAGAAGGCGGGAGAGGCGTGTTCGGAGGAGGATGGACGTATGCGTCCTGCAGCAAGGTGTTCATCTATAAGTTTCTTCCAGGGTTCGTGGTACTTTTTGGGCGCCGAATATCCCCTTCCCTTGACGACAAGGTTGGGGTCCCGGAGTCGGATACGGTGATAAATCTTTTCTGGGAGGTCATCTGTGGTGTCCGGGAGACGTAGGGGGAACCGGTCATGGAAGCGTGCCTTCATCTCCTTGTCCTTGCGTTCGAGCTGCTCAAGGAATGAGAGCGTCTCGATGCGTTCACGGACAGCGGCCATAATGGGCCCGGGTAGCAGGTAACCAGCAAGAGCAGGTTCGGAGAACGTTTTGCGAGTGTTCGGGACTGGTGTTGGTTCCCTCTTGGGTGGAGGGGGGCACGGTATGCTCTCGGGAGCCCGGACACGAGGGGGGTTTGGCTTTGGGTTGAGGAGGTCATAGCCGCTTCGCTCATCGCAGGCGGTGCGCTTCAGGGGATGGATCACAATGTGGCAAGATGATAAGAATGGCATTCCCAAGATTATAGGCACAGGTAATTCGTCGTTGACTTTAGCCTTAAAACTCCCCGACTTCCAAACCCCTCGCCCTGATGTGAGCTCCAGTTTGACGTACTCCTTGCATGTGAGGGGCGTGGACGACAATGAAGAGAGGTTGTCTTCCTCTTTGGGGAGCGGGTGACGGCGTAGACCGAGCTGGTCGACGAGCGGTCCACTAATCACTGTAGAGGGACAACCGATGTCAAGCAGGGCAGAGATGGGGATTGGGAACTCAGAGATGTTGGGCCCGGAGGCGTCCAGGATGGCAACGAGGTGGGGAACAGTGAAAGGGGAGTCGACGTACGAATCTGTTTCGTTGTCAAGATGTTCGGCCACCGACTTGACCTGCGCGGTGACGGCAGCCGCGGCCACGGTGCGTGCAGCCTGGGTGTTGTGCTTGGGTTTGGCGGCCTTCGCCATGTCCGGGGTGAGTTCAACGTAGGTCGCTGCGTCCGGCCAGGCGTTGGCAGAGATGAGGGGGCAGTTCGGACCACGGTGCCCGGCGTAGAACTTGCGGCATCTGGTGCAGCCATCATGGTCAGCAAGGAGTCGCTTCTCTGAGTCCGTGAGTTTGGGAAGGTAACGACGGCCTGCACCGTCGTTGTTGGTGTTGCCCTTGGAGGAGCGCGGCTGGGGGTCAGAGAGGCGACTGAGGAGATCTTTCTTCTCTGAGCGGCGGGCAGCGCGCGAGGCGTTATTGGCGTCGATGATGCGCTGAGTGCGCGCGTCCTCGGCCTTAATACGGTCATCACGCTCCTTGACCTCAATGGCCCAGGCTTCAAGCTTGGTAGAGAGGACGGGCTCATTCAGGAGGTTGAGCTTTAACTCTGTGTCGAGGTTCGCCTCGAGCTGGACCTTCAGTCCGTCGCTGGTGAGGGCATGGGCAGGCGAGGAGGTGGTCAAGATGGCATTGAGATTTTCGAGTTCGATTTTCCAGTCGATGAAAGGGCGGGAGCCTTGCTTAGATGAGATGATGGTGTCGCGAAGCTTATGGGCCCAGTTCTTCTCAAGGACGAGGGCGGAGAGCTCGTCGAGGTATTGTTGGAGTGTGAGGGCATCAATGCGTCCCTGACCGGCCTGGTACCACGCGACGAGGCGTGGCTCGAGCATGGCCTCAGCGACAAAACTCACGATCTCCTTGTCGGTCTTCCCCGCGTGCTTCTGATAGCGTTTGCATGCGAGGGACCAAGATTGGAGAACGAGGGGAGTGATCTTGCCAGCGGTCAACACCGGGCAGTCCTTCATCTTAGCAGTGCGGACTTCGGCGAGCTGAGAGGACTCCATGGTGTGCGTGGAGATGGGCGTGTGCAGGGGTAATGTAGGCAGGGATGTGTGTAGGGTCCGTGATCGGGTGGTGTAGCCCAAATGGTCTGAGTCAGTGTCAGTCTCGCTGTCAGGGGGCGAGGTGTCCGCGCGAGGAGCGATGAGGGGTACGTCGGCGTTCGAGCCCAAAGGTTCTCGCGTGGCCGTGGAGGACTGGAGACCGGAGGAGAGCGGGTAGGCTGTAGGGTTAGCCTTCCGCGCCAATCGGGTAAGCAGGGAGGTGGGTGTGGTTGGCCTGCGAGACAGCGTGGCCCTGAAGACGGGTTACTGATGTCAAAAAAAAAGTGTAAGGGCGCCTGCAGGGGCGGGCCTTCACTGGGTTCGGCTTAGATTGTTCACGCAGTAGACAGGGTAACAATATCTTCGTTGCGCGGGGGAAAGAGTCAGTCTACGGCGTGTAAGTAAATCAATGGGGAAGAACCGACCTTCGTTGCGCGGGGGAAAGAGTAAGGGCAACGAAGGGGGAGGGAGATTAATGAATGAAATGAAAGGGTTCTTAGGATGAGTAATCAAGGAAGTAAAGCGTACGAAAGGGAATGGTTGATACCTAAATGTAAGTGTATGGCTTCTTGTCCGAGGGGCCTGTGTGGCCCCGAGGGGAGTGTGTTGAAGGTAGTATTGTAGCCGAGTGTAGCTACACTCGGCTAAATGATCATGTGACTTGGAGTGGTGAGCTCGATGCGCCATCAGCGCGTGGCGGGCTTACAAGGATCCTACCAAGGACTCGGAGCCTGTACGTCTACGCGCAGTCCATGTCTTTGAATGACCGCCCAACAGCAAGCACCCTCTCCCTGCTCTCACGTCCCTAACATAATGTGCCGCACACTGGCCGGGCCAGTGTGTCGCGTAACGGTGCAACTATCTGGCTGGTACAAATGATGGAGATGGATGGTAGAAATATGAGTTGGCTTATGTGCTAAGAGAACCGGGTTAAAATTGTCAAAGTAACGGGTGTTTGGTCGAAATATGACTGATGAGGGGATAGCATGTCAGCATTTATGCGGTTCTCGCTGGAAAGTTTATAATATGAAAGAGGAGTATTAAAAGGCCCCAGATGCAAGGAAACTCCGAGAACCGGCGCTCAGATCTTGTGTTACGAGCTTATCAGGGTTAGGGTTAGGGTTAGGGTTAGGGTTAGGGTTAGGGTTAGGGTTAGGGTTAGGGTTAGGGTTAGGGTTAGGGTTAGGGTTAGGGTTAGGGTTAGGGTTAGGGTTAGGGTTAGGGTTAGGG